>PVJS01006462.1:22518-59843 GCA_004027185.1 Glis glis | reverse complement strand
TAATAATAATAATAATAACAATAATCTTCTAGTCTTCATGTAAGTATACTAAGTATTGATTCCTATAAATTTTCTTTTCTGATGGGTACTGGATATCTCAAAAAAACCTGTAACTAAGACTTGGAAGAACTGAATGGAGCCAGTCCTTCAGTCTCTTCATGGCTAGTGGATGTGATCCAGGAGCCAACTTGAATTACATACTTAGATATGGACCTGACTGCTTTCTTCCCTCTTAGATATGTTCAATATTCCATCCATGCGAATTAGAGTCTGGGCACTCTTCTAGACACTTAGGGAGGCCCTAGTTCATCCCTACTACAGAATAGAGGGGAAGAGAAATTGACACTCAATGGCAAGCGAGTGCGCTAAGATGACTGGTCATTTTTTGGGGTGAGAAAAGAGAAAGCACTGCTAGCAGCAGGTAGGTTCCAGCACAAGCATTAGTGTCAGCATGGCCAGAGTTAAGTGTTGTGGTGTCAGGGTGCCACATCAGGCATAGTGTTTTAGTTTTGTTTGTTTGTGGACTTTTTTGTTTGTTTGTTTTCTTTTAAGATCAATCTCTACCAGAAATTTTCACACTTCATGCCTATTCTTTACTTCATCCTAACCAAAAACTCAGTCAGTATCCCAGTCAATAGTTGCATAATCACAAAAATTTTAAGCCCACAAACAGAGTTTTTCAGTAACCTGGCAGCTATTTTAGAAGTTTTTGTTATGTGGTACATTAAGCTGAGAAAAGCCAAGTTCAAGTGGGATTCCCAGAAGTTTTCTCTGGGTGCACATATTCACCTCAAAAAGCCGTAATGAAGATCAATGAAATACATATGTGAAAATGCTTTGAAAACTACAAAGATTTATATAAGTATGTGGCACTCAGAACTAACTACCTGACCTTCATGATATCCACCTACTTTTAAGTACTAAGTCATTTTTCTATAAATTCCTATAATTAGAGATTCTTCAGATCTATTTGAAAACACTAATTCCTTTAAGTCACCAGAGAACCAGTCTTTCACACACATTATATGCAAAATGTGCTTATAACTTATGTAATAATAGTGTAATTCTTTTTAAGACATGCTTCTAAAATTTTAATGAATTCTTCAATTTGTCAATGGCAATATTAACAAGTTGCCAGTAAAACTCTCTAAATTTTTGTTTTTAAATAATATTACTTTAATGTTATCAAAACTTCTCTGATGTGGATTGTGTTCTTTGTGTAAAATTGGAGACAAATTTTTTATCTAGATCTGAGTTTTCTATTTAATACACTTCAAGTGACTAGAAAATATAAGGAATGGTTTATATAGTTCCTTCAAAATTTGTCAATGTTAATCTGGCTCTAAAATGCTCATAAGATCTGTTTATTTTCCCTAATGCCTAGGAAAAGTCATAACATGTATTTTAGGCTGTATTTGTAAGTTAAGTTAAGTATCTTTCTAGCCACAGAGAAACTTGAATAACTTTTTGTTTGTTTGGAAATGGGGAATGAATCCAGGGGCATTCTACCTCTATGCTATATCTTTCAACCCTTTTTATTTTTTATTTTGAAACAAGGTCTCCCTAAGTTGCTGAGGCTGGCCTAGAACCTGTGATCCTCAGTCTCAACCTCCCAAGTACTGGGATTACAAGCATGAGCCACCATGCCCAGCAGAATGACTTTTTAAATAATTACTCATGGAAGATAATTGCATGATAAGCATATGGTTTTATGAATGATCACTGATCGAATATTAGATATAGGTAATGGTCATCATTTTCACACAGACATAGAAATATTTCTGTACCCTGTTTACTTACTGGATTCATCAACAGACATTTAATAAGGGCTATGATTCCAGGCTTGATGCTTCCCTGAGATCTGTCTTCCTGGAGTATAAACAAAGTTATCAGTGAATGAGGAACCACATTCATGGTTAAGTGTTACAAATGGCTTTCTTCTTAGATACTACCAGAGACATAATACTCCTCAGCTCCCTCCCAGATTCTCTCACTCTCTAAGACATCTGGTTTGCACAAAAGTTAAGAAAGTCAGCGTCGTCTACTTTTTTGTAGATATAGGAAGTTATCATAAGGACATCAAGAATGCACAGAGAATTTCAAATATAGAATTAGGTGGGTATTAGAGTGCTAGAAAGGCAATAAGAAAACATGGAAGTAACACTGAGATAGTAATGTTGGAGAGAAGCTACCTCCCTCGGGATGGAAGAGCAGAGAGAAGAGGTTGGGAGGAAGTTGGGAGGGGTATATCCTAGAGGGAAGAGTCCCTTCTGAGGAAGGAATGCTCTCCCCCTGCTACTGATACCTTTGAGTGAGAGTAATTAGACTGGTTCTAGGCCTTTGGGGAAGAAGCTAGAAACTGGAATCAACTATCAATACTTGAGGTGAAGGGTCATTGCTGAGGTGTCATTAATACAAAGATCATGCAAAACAGATTTGATCAAGTTCCTTCTCCCTGCCCAATTTTCATAGTCTCCCTTTAGAGTCTGTCTTAACAGAACTTAACAGGGAAACAGCTGGTAAAGAAGAGGTTAAGTTTACTGGAGCTTAGTCCAATTATGGCAAAGCATAACATAGAAGGGTGGATTTGGAGTTAAAAGAGCTTTATAATCAACACTGGAAACATAAGATTTGGCAGAGCAACAAGTCACCTTGAATGCTGTGATCGCCTCCAGCCACTTATCTTCTCCTCCCCACCAAAAACACATATTTCCAGGGAAGTACAGATATGATCTCTGTGTTACCTCTTTGTCTTCCTGGTGCTCTTCTCATCCTCCAATACCAGTTTAATCAGTGAACTACTTGAATTTTCATTCTTGTGTTTTCTGGAAGAGAACAGAATTTTCTCGATGTTCTCAGCCTCTCCAAAATTTACAAATCCCAAAGGATCCAACTATGGGTGATGCCAGGTCTGCCCAGTTGCTGTGACATATGCCAACATGTCTGCTCTAAGGATCCCCTCTGCGTAGACCTGAATACTGCCCCCATCTACTAACTGATGCCTGATGTAGATTTGCTTGTCTTTATTCTAACTAAATCCAATCCCACTTTACAACCTATGTTTCCATCAAAGCCAGATTACTTTTAGCTTGAAGGATTCCACTCATGATCAAAGCCTCATTTCAATGTAGTGCCATGTCTCATAGACATTTCCAGAGAACTTTGTCAGAGAATTGCTTTGTAGCCCTTCCTAGTCCTTAAACGTGGTTTGGAGTGTCCAACATAGGAGGGTTTGTCCTTGCACAGTGGGAGAAAAAATTAAAGAAAGATAGAACTGATGGCCTGGTGCTGTCACCTGGACCTTAGTGTTAGATAGTGAGCTTGTCTGGGGGTATCAGTGAAGCCTTGGTATCCCCTGTTGAACAGAGTGGTTTCACAGAACACCAACATCCGACAAGTCCACTTTGTGATCATGACAGAACAAGACACAAGCACAAGGAAGACTACTCTGTAACCATGTCTAAATGCAGACAAAACATGAACAATTCCTAAACCACAAAAATGGCCAAATATCCCTCTATCCTGGCTAATATGAATGACTGATGGCTCTACCAATTACAGCTTTAGCCTTGCCTTCATCTCCCTCTTTAGAAGTAAGAATTATCCAGATACTCAACACAAGGAATTGTGCACACTTACTGATGACCAAGACTAGAGCAAATCCTCATTTCCTTGCAACCACCCCCAAATCATACAAAGTTTGAATTGTATCGTTTCTTTCTAATAACCTCTTACTGAGATACCGCACAACTCCCTGTGGCCATGCTCTCCCTCTTTGCAATAAGCAGTAATCACAACTTCTTTAAGCACTGGAGTGTTCCAGGTAGCCTTTGCTGGAGGTCAGTGAGACAATAGAGAAGTCCTAGATTTTGTCCTTATTTTATCTACTTCATTTCAAGTGAGACATTAAAATTATTGACTACTTTGCATCACTACTATTTTAGTTGATTTTAAATAATTAATATATACTTATTGGATTAACACCCTACTTATCAACAGAGTATATATTTGGATGATTACTGCACTATGAAAGCAAATTCAGAAAAGGGGAGGCAATAGAAAATCTTACTGTAAACATTACATAACTTCTCAAAAACATTTCTTTACATTAATAAAAATATTGATCTTTAGTCACTATTGATTTCAAGTACTCAATGCCTAACCATAATTTTGTTAAAGTAATGAATCTCCAATAGGTCCAGATACACATAGAGCTATAATTTCTTTGTCACACAGTGAAATAAAATTAGTTACAATGACCATGCCTTTTTATAATTGTCAATCCTTATTGGTTTCATTTATTATTTACCATTCTAATGTATTTTTTCTACCATTATATGTGAAAGGGAATATTTACACAGGAGATATGGTGGACAATGAGTCCTGTATCTTTCAGTAAAAAGTAGAAAAATACTTTATTCTTCATTATTTCTTTTTTTTAGAGAGAGACTATTCTTCATTATTTCTTGACATGATATAATGTAATCAAATGTGACTGATGCTATCTGACAAATCCAGTCACAATATGAAATGTCACAGGAAAACAAGAGAAAGCTACTATCTTTATTCAGACTTAAGAGAAAAAAATATATTAAATATAAAAACAAAGCCTTTGGAAAACAAGCAAGTAATACACCTGAACAGAGTTTGTTCCAAAATATTATATGTAGCTGTTCTGAGATCAGATTTTATCGTGGATATTATCTGGGTTTTAGAAATTAATTTTCCCACTGGCAAGTATCAGACCTATCACAGTATGAGGCCCTTTTCAGTTTTTATACCTGTTTAAATACAATGGGGACTGGTGCTTTCCCAAGGACCTCTCTTCTGTGGTGTTCATGACTTGAAGCCTGTGGTTTCTCGTAGGTTCCAAGGTAATTCTAAATGGACTACACTTCAACTAAGCTGTTTTTCTGAGCCTGTACCCTGCCTCTGAACTGTGCTAAAATAACCTTGCATTATCCTAATTAGGATTATTCACAATACACACATATTGCAAAAGGCCATTTTCATTTTCAATTAGTTGAAAAGGATTAGTTGCAGTCATACTCATATGGTCCTGAATGCTATTATTATTAAACTCAATATTTTTTATTGCTGTTAAAATTATGCTTCTTACAAATATAACTTAGCTAATGGAATAAAAAGATGGTCTCTTCCTGACAAATCATTCTCTTCTAAGGAAAATTGTGAAGGTAACAATACATAAATGGGAGGAAATATATGTGTGGTAAAGAGGCTGTTTAATCACAAGTAATGGCAAACCTAAAATTAGTTCCAATTAAAAGAGAAATGCATGGAAACCAATCTGAATGTAGCAGATAAAGGGTGGCATGAAGGAGAGATTATTAAGCAGTAGCATCTAAGAGGACCCCAGGTGCAGGACTTTCTCATTACACCTATTCTTGAGCAGCAATGTACTGAGCATACAGAAAACCAGGGGAAAAAAGAAAAGAAATTAAGAGAAAAACACAAAGAAAGAAAAGGCTCCCACGAATAATTTTACATGTGGCTACACTTTAGATGAACAAGTACATGTTTTTTTGGAAGGAAGACCGTAACAACTTGGTTTTTACTTCCAAAATACAGTGGCATGTTAATTGCTTGATCAGCCAAATGAAACTAAATGTAATTAAGACTAGTGTGGGGTTAATTTGATCCATAATTATGTTATATAAAGTAAATGAAAATTGTTTCTTTTCTAAATTGCAATTCATTAAAATTACAGATATTAAAATAAGATACTATAAAATTACATGAAGCATGTACACATTAATAGTCATTAGTAATAGCTTGATATTTCTATCTAAGCAACAGTTTATTAAAATGCCAAAAGGTGATATTTGACCATTCACAGGACTGCATTTTTTTACTCTTTTACTGTTATTCTAAGAAATATATATACTTTTTTTTGCTTATGTAGCAAAGTGTTCTAGTCTTTGTTTTTGTCATTTTCTAGATGTTTATCGTCTGCTTAAAGTACATATGGCTCAATTTCCATTGAAATATTATTAAAAAACAGCACAAGTATTTAATATTCAAAATAAGACACAGGTATGTATATTTCATATGATGTCAAATGCAAACAGTATGAAGTATTTGAAAGAATATTTTTCAAAAAATAAATTTGCAACTAATTCAAATTATAGTTATACGTCTATTCATATAAAATTTTGGTTTTGAACTCATGAAAATAGAATTGGATATTTAAAAACATTAAGGGATATTAAAGAAAGTGATATTAACTGAGGGTTAATCTTGTGACTATGTGCAATACATTTTCAATAATCTGTTTTTATTCTTTTGAGGATTTGATGTTATTTATTCCCCCCTTTTACAAATAAGAGGACTGAGGCTCAAAGAGATTATGAAGTTTGTTTCAAGTTATGGAGCTACTTGCCCTATTTACCGGGAGGTGGGGAAGGGGTCCCTTTCTATTAGATGTGATGTCAAAACACAGTAAAACCAATTAATTTGTTCTTCTACAACATGTATTTTAGTTCTAACATTTTAGTCTTATTCATTAAAGACAATTCATTTCTCTGAAAATAAAAACAGAATATCACAGTACACAATCTCTGTTCCCAATCACCTGACATTAAATACAAACTAAACAAATAAGCCTATCATTCTGAGGCCATAAAATTATCTTCAGGGCCTTCTTGGAAGTAGAGAAGGAAATACTGATGGCCTATGAAACTATCTTAATGAATATTAACAAATGCCTTGCTCAAAGTTCCACTGAGTATGTATGGAAAATGTCCATGGTTTAGGAGGACAACAGAAGGTTGGCTGACTATTATACTGTTGGCTTGGAGGGAAGAGAATGAGGGCTGGGGAAAAGGAATACACAGCAGTTAAGTGTTCCCAAATTCTGCTGGGGAGCACTGGTTTTCCCATGTGTGATAATGCTTTTTACCCTCACTCATTTGGGGATTAAGGAAAAAAGTCATGACTTGAATATTTGATTAAAATGTAAAAGGAAAGCACTTACAAAAGGATTTGGTACAACAGTCAGCTATAGCAGTTTCTTAGTTAGAAACCAGAGATACATACATAAACCAAGCCATGCTGAAAATTCCTTGGGCCATAGTGTATTTATTATTGCTATGAAGTAAAGCATCTGCACGCCCTTGAGAACTGGATATACTTTCTTTGCATCATAAACTGTCACTATCTTGCTATCAATTTCAGCATGCAAACATTAACAAATGCATCTTGATAATTGATTGTATTATCCTAATTAGGACAGCTATCCTCAAATTTCTTGGAAATCATCGGCATTTCTCTGAGTGGAAACCATCTTTCTTATATGAAAAAATGAAACTAAGGGATAATCATACTTACCAAGTTGCCAGAACACATTATTTATAGTAAGCATCTATACTTAACAAGCCAAATATTTAATATTTCATGCATGAAAAATAGGCAGACATAATAGTCATTAATATTCCAGGTGAGGCAGAACATGCAAA
This sequence comes from Glis glis, assembly GCA_004027185.1. NCBI lineage: Eukaryota > Metazoa > Chordata > Mammalia > Rodentia > Gliridae > Glis > Glis glis. The sequence continues at coordinate 52,368 of PVJS01006462.1, read as the reverse complement.
TTTACTCAGCTATTAAAGAATGAGTCATATGCTGTTTAATATAACAAAATAGTTTATGTATATTAGAGTAAACAGTGAAATCACAATAGGAAAAAAAATGGATTTGGTTCAGATGTTGAGCTACTATGTAAACCAATTATCTATCCGGAGGGAAACAGCTCTGTCTACAACTACTTAGGCTCTAGGGCCTATTACAAACCCTGGAGTGGGCTGTTGTTTCTGTTCTCAAGGGAATTTACCACGTCACACTAGAAATAGCTGACAATAATTAGAAAGCCTGCTTCTGCCAGTATTGCACACATTTTTAATACCTTCCTAAGTATTATGGGAGATAATACACAAGGTCTTTAGAATTCTAGTCATGCCACAACAAGCCATGGAAAGGACAACTAGACAATAGCCCCAAACTGGACTGTGACAGGCTAATTATTGTGGCTTCATTATAAAACCTCTTTTTACATAGGTCACCTGGGAAGTGTAATTAAAAATGCATTATTGGTATATTTTTTATTGAAGCAATTAAATTAAAAAGCCAAAAAAATAATTATATGAGGAGCAAATAATAATGTTGGTCAACAGCGTTTATCTAAGAAAGAGAGAACACGTTAGTGGTTCATTAGCAGTAAATGTGTTAACGGGAATCTGTTTGAAAAATGAGCCATAGAACGGCTTTTAAATACGCAGATTAAAGGATTTATAATGTCAAGTTTAACGCAGAAATTATAGATAGTATTACATAACCATGAGTAATAGCACCTTTAATCTGACTTAGTAAAATGATTTACATCATACTTTGTGCTGCTTAAATAGTATGAGTACTATATGTGCTACATCTCAGATAAATAATTTCCGTATATTTTCATACAATTATGTTTCTGTTCTTCTTGCTTACTAATTATGTGGTACATCTAAATAATTAGATGTTAAAATATGTATCTTCCAGGGCAGAATGTTTGCCTTGGATAGGATATCTGTTACATGTAGGGATACCAAAAAATGACATTATTTATTTAGGAAAAACATTTATAAAGTCCTAAATATATCAAATGAAATCATCCCACCTATCTTGAAACTCTCCCGGTACTTTTTTGCATTATCATCACGATAATCATAATCACCACCACTATAATTATGGCAATTACTAAAATTAATGAATACTTACAACTTGCAAGGAACTAAACATTGCCTATGATATATAAATATATAGTACTATATGTATTATATATATCTATTATATAACTCTATAATAGATAGAGATTATGTATATACTACTTATTTATTTCATTTTATTTATTTTGATATATTTTATATTGGTGCACTGTAATGATATATCATAAATAATGTTCAGACAGATAGGAGCACATATATACACAGCACTTGGTGAACTTCCTTCTGGATCCCATCCTACTCCCTCCTCTTCTTCATACATTATATTGAGATTGGCCTTGATAACTTTATATTTGTACATAGCATCAATAGAAGTGTTTATACTATTTAATTAAATTCCCAAATAACTTTAAGAGATTAACATTTTATCTTCATTTTAAAAATAAGGATAATCAACCAAAATTTAATGTGTGTGTGTGAGTTTAGTGCAAGCTCTTCTTCAATATACTATCCTAAAGAAGCAATAATTTTTTTCTTCTATACTGCTGGAAATATTTAATTTTTAAGCCTTTTTTATTTTTGCTGAGTATTCTTCAGATATATAAAAGAGATAGATAAGCATCTACTAAGTAAGACTCTCACATACAACCCTTTTGTTTCCTTTGGAGAAGAAAATCAAATTCAGAGAGGTAGAGGAACATCTATTATGGAGGACTGTGGATGCCAGGGAGAATAAGTGGATGAAAGGATAAATCACACGGCTTTAACAGATAAATTTGTTGTTGAATATATGACTTGATTCCAAAATAAGTTTATGGTTGACAGAAAGAAAACTGTTCTATGTATGTTCTGTCTTAATATCGAGTATTGGTCATGAATCAGTTATTACCTAATGACTCCAAATTACATCTTGACATATTATAATTACTTTAACTGTTTTGTTGTTATTATATTGCATTAGAATTTTTATGAGTTTCCATATTTCCTCATACCAGCAACTACCATTCTACCATACTTATTGTAAACCTGGCCTTGGGCCATAGGCTTTACAGGCATTATCGCTAAGTATCCCCACATCGCTGAATGAAATGACTCTCATTTTAGAGGTGAGAAACATGTAGTTCAGGAGGTCAAGTGGACTTTTCCAAGGTCAAATTGCTGATAAAGTGAGGAGCTTAGATATAAGATCAGTCTATCCAACAACAAATGCATGTGTTTTTCAGTAATCCACTTTGATTACAAAAGAATTTACAGAAGACATCAACATAAGCTAAGATTTTTTAAAATTTTTCACATGCAAATCTTCCGTAACCCAAATTTAAAATTCAAATTCATTCAAAATTCATCATAACCAAAATGGTTTTCTAAGTACTGTATACTAATAATTAGTACTTAAGATAACTATAACATTGCAGGGTTTTGAGTTCTTGAAAAAAAATGATGACTAATATATACTGTAAGACCAGGCATGGTGGCACATGCCTATAATCCCAGTACTTGAGAGGTTGAGACAGGTGGATTGTAGGTTCAAGGCCAGTCTCAGCAACTTAGGGAGGCCCTGCTTCAAAATAAAAACTAAAAGTAGGACTGCAGGTGCAGCTTAGAGGTAGACCGCCCCTGGGTTCAATCCCCAGTACCACAAAGAAAGAAAAAAAGTAAAATACTGAAAATTCTGTGTTTAACATGTATCTTTACAGTACAGCTATTTAAAAAGTGGAAATCAGCTGGGCATGGTGGTGCACGCATGTAATCCTAGTACTTGGGAGGCTGAGACAGAAGGATCACAGTTTCAAGGACAGCCTCATCAAGTAGTGAGACTCTCATTAACCTAGTGAGACCCTGTTTCAAAATAAGAATACAAAATAGGGCTAGGGGTATAGTCCAGAGGTAGAATGCCTCTGAGTTCAATCCCTAGTACCACAATAAAATAAATAAATAAAAATAAAAAGTGGAAATCGATGCATAATATGTGTAACTGTATCACATTGGCTATTAATGTAAATCAGTATACTATGTCCTCAATATCAATGATACTAAATTATTTTGTGAATTAAGCATGATAAATACATAAATTTTACTATGATTTACTTTTTAAATTTATTTATTTTAAACACATTTTAGTTTTTATTGTATACATGTTTTTATATTACATATGCTGTTTATTATGGTAGATGGTCTAAATTTTATGAAACTAATTTCATATATTGATTGTCAGAAAGTTATATTCAAATTGAATGAAAAAAGGAAACCTACCATTTACTAGAGTGTTCATCATTAGAGTTTTTCCATTGAAACCCTAAACTAATATCTATGTCTTGGAGTAAGATGAGCTATAAATTAGAGCAAGGTCTAGGATAATAGAGTAAATACAGTAATATTAGACCTTTGAAACATATGGCAATAAATTGTGAGATTATAACAAAAGAGAATTAAAGAGCTTTCTCCCCTTAAGGTAAATGGCTTTTAGTTTAAGAAATTAGGTAATTGGATAAGCACTGGGTCAGTGCATTCCCTAAATAGTTATCTAACCCTTCTTTATTGCACTGTCTAGCCTCCTCTAACGCAGCTGACAAAATGTATCTTTTCTATAGATATCTCACAGATTGCAAAGATTTTCAAACGCAGTACCCTATGCATTAGTCACTGTTGGAAGTTCAAAATTAATGATAAAAAAGCAGGTTCGGGATCTTCAGGGATTTACATAAAAACTCAAAATGAACGCACTTGAAATATACAGAAATCAAGGTGATTTGTCTGCACATCATCCCACCTCATTCATCGCCAGATCACCAGTGTCTGGTCTTGGGCTACTCTTCTCAAAACATATCCCATGATCAGTCCCAGAACACCAAACTGTATAAAAGGTACTGAACTTAGCTTAATTCTTTTCGAAACAGCCATTAGTATCTTGCCCATTTGCTTAATTTTTTTATTGTTGGCAGAGATGATCATTTCTGCTCATTCCTTCAACACCTTTACTTATTTCCGCAGATCTTCTCTTTGACCTTCAAATTTAACCAATTGCCAAAATATTTTTTGACATACCAGCTGTTTCCCAGACGTCACATAAGTAATAATAAAGCTACTAACATTTACTACATGCCAGGAAACACAATGTACTTTATATATCTAATTTAATCCTCACCATAAGCTATGAGATTTGTCTGGCCATTGTCTCTATTCTACAAATGTAAAATATGGTTCAGAAAGGTTAAGTAACACAAGTAGGGTGACACAGCTCAGAAAGAACAGAGCTGAGATGGGATGCCAAAGAGGTTTATCTGAGTCCAAACCCTTGCCCTTTTCTATTAGACCCATGGCCTCAACTAAACTTGGAGGTGATCTCTTTTTTAGCACGCATAGGCTGGTATACCAGTAACAGACCCTGTGCTTCAGAATCCATTTTACAGCAATACTGATTAGGAAAGAGTCACACACCTGTCCCAAGCTTGACTTTTTGTTATGAAAGTAAAATAAATGAATTCAAGTAATGAATTAAACTAAGTCCCACAGCAATATCCCCGATGCTCAGGCTGAATCCAAGACCTGATCAGCTTTGGAACCTCCACAGGAAGAAATTTGAAAGAAGAAAAAAAATCATTTAAAAGAATGTTAATCACTTTAAAACTCCAAAAAGCTTTTATCTAACAAGTGACAGGGATTCCAGGATAGATCAGTTCTGAGAAATCCAACAAATGATCCTTTAGAGATGCAGAAAAATTCAGACTTCCTCTGGAAACAGGAAGTGTGAGAATATTCTACATTTAAGACCAAGAGAAATTCAGAGCAAATATGTTTTTCTAGGAAGCATGAAGGTGTTGAAGAAATGTCACAACTTTTGTTGAACAAATTTCAGAACGGTGAAGACCCAAAGCAGATAGTTCTGTCTTCAGTAAGAGAGTTTGTAAGAATTGCAACAGAAGTACTTTGTCAAAATTCAGACTATGACATGAGACAGAATTTAGGAAATAAAGTCGGCTCTCCTTTACTACACACTTTGATATTGGTAGGCCATTTTGTTTTTGATTTTTGTGTTTGGTGCTTTGTTGTTGTTGTTGTTATTTTGGTACTACAGATTGAACCCAGGGGATTCTATCTCTGACCTAAATTCCCAGCCCTATTATATGTTTTATTTTGAAACAGTGTCTCACTAAGTTGCTGAGGCTGGCCTAGAACCTGAAATCCTCCTGTCTCAGCCCCCTGGTAGGCCATTTTGAATGTTTTATTTTTTTCATTATTACCTCCTATAGAAGAGCAATGGGTTAGAGATTTTTCTTTTTATTTCAATTATTTTTCTTATATTTCCTTGATATAAATTCTAAAAATCTACAAATGATAATGAATGTGCTTCCTTTTTACTCTCAATTTATATATAATGTTTATTATCACATTTACTCTAATGACTATTGTTTTAAAGCTATATGAACAATTAAAACAGCCAGGTTTTGAGCAGCTTCTGGAGGGATGGGCTTGAGAAAGAGGCTAGAGGAGAGTGAGCTACTGTGTGACATGAAGATGTTTAGGATCAAGGCGACAGCTAAGATGACCACAAGGGCTGCACTGGAGAGATTGCAGAATTATTTGGCCTCAGTAGGGAAATAGTTTAAAATCCCTCAAAACTTCAAATCTTAATTGTAACTTTATATAGCCAGAAAAAAATATCCTATTTAAAAAAATAGGTACTAATATATTTACTCAATTGAGGTAAGAAATTAATTAAAAGCACTTATTGTCAAAGAGTTTCAAAAGACTAATAAAAAGGCCAGAATGCAATAACTTAGCAAGACCCTGTTTCAAAATTAAAAAATAAAATAAAATAGAGCTGGGGATATAGTCAGAGGTAGAACCCTCCTTGGTTCAATCGCCAGCACCACAAAAATAAATAAATAAATAAATAAATAAAGACTAATGAGAGGATTAAAGAGAAACATATTTAAATGTTCTTTGTCTCTACTGTTATTTAACTGAGTGATAATCAAAATAATTTTAAATATTTAATGTGTGTATAATACTTTCTCAGTTTCAAAGTGGCTTTACATATATAACCTCATTTGATTCTCACTATTATTCCACAGAATAAATAATAGTAGTTATCCAGCATGTTTCTGGAACTTTACAGATTATATAACATTATTATTATAGTTATTATCATTATTATTATTATTATTGTGTGTGTGGTGCTGGGGATTGAAATCAGGGGCATTCTACCTCTGAGCTACATCCCCAGCCTTATTTTATTTTTTATTTTGAAACAGGGCCTTGCGAAGTTGCCAAGGCTGGCTGTGAATCATGATCCTCCTGTCTCAGCCTCCCAAGTACTGAGATTACAGGGGTGCACCACTACACCCAGCTTATCACTCACATTATTGTTGGTCATATTTCCTTCAGTCATTCTATCACTCAGTTCTGGGGGTTCTGTGTAAACAAATATATTTCCAATACCAGTAAATCTGATTTATTCTATTGAATGTGGACCAGCATCTATAATGAAGAGATATTAAATATCAATCAATTAAGATAGAATATATTTTATCAATAGAGTTTTTCAATGGTATATGATGGCTACAGTCTTTTTCTAAAGCTGATAAGAATGTTTATGATATATGATACTACTGAACTATTCTTCAGAGTAACTGTACAACTTTTTTGTGGTGCCGGGGATTGAATCCAGGGTCATTCTACCTGAGTTATACCCCCAGCCCATTTTATTTTGAAACAGGGTCTCACTAAGTTGCTGAGGCTGGCCTGGAGCCCGAAATCCTCCTATCTCAGCCTCCCATGTACTGGGATTACACTAGCAATTTACAAGTGATACACCTCTTCTGCATCCTTGCCAACTTTTGATGTTGTCACTACTTAATTTTAGCCATTCTGACAGGTAGACAGTCATATCTCATGGTGATTTTAATTACTATTTCCCTGAAGGTCAATGATGTTAAACAGTTTTTCATATACTTATTCACCATTTGAGTCTCCTCTTAGGTAAAATGTCTAGTCATGTTTTTTGCCAATCTTATGATTGGATTGTTTGATTTTAATGCTAAGTTTTCAGAGTTCTGTACATATTTTACATAGCAGTCTTTTGTTTAGTATGTAGTTTTAAATGTTTGTTTGCAGTTTGTAGCTCCTCATTTTACCCTCTTAACATGGTATTATGCAGAGTAAATTTTTAATTTTGATGAGGTCCAATTTATCATTGTTTTTCCTTTTTAACTTTGGGCATTTATCTGAGAGAAATGAAAACATGTGTTCATACAAAACCTGTACATAAATTTTCATAGAAGATTTATTTGTATTTATTTATCTGAATTATTAGAAATCATAAATTAAAATGGTTATATTTCCTAGAACCTAAGTCCAAGAACAATTTTGCCCAGTTCTTATATTACTTTTTAACATTCCTATCAATCATCTGAATTCTTCCTAGAGGGAAAAAAATGGTTGCCTATCACATAAAAATTAGTATGGTCCAAATATATTAACAAAATATTTTGGTCTAAGAAGTATGTGGTTTCTGGTCATATGGTGAGTTATTTTGATTTATAGCATTTCTTTCAAACATAACAATTATATTTTTACTGATCCAATAATATTTATTAAGCATGTATTCTATGCAAGATCAAGGATAAAAGAAAATTTGACCTCTCCAGTTTCTTTGTCCACATCAGATTAAAGATCATTTGCAGTATACTGTGACAAGCATTGTGGAGATGTGCAGGGAGAGGAGATTGGAGAAAGCCTCACAAACCAAGAGGGTTCCTTGAATATGTTCCTCAAGTATAGAATGTAGTCATATATGGAGAAGAGCATTTCTGCCCCAGAAAAAAAGTGTACATAAATATAGAAGCGCCAAAAAATGACACATTTAAGAAGTCACAAGTCACTGTGCATGACCACAGCACACATGGTTAAGTTGAGAAGCCCTAGAGGAGAAGATTGTTTAAAAAGTTACACAAGGTATAACATTAGGTTATTTATGTGAGATCTTTCTTCATCTAGAAGTGATAATTTAAGTGATGGATATATTCATTAGCCTGATTTGATCATTCCACAATGTATACATGTTTTAAAACTTCACATGCACCACATAAATACATACAAGTATTATTTCTCAATTACAATAAAACAAAAAATGTTATATAGGAACCAGATTATATCCTATAGTAAAAAGGAATTCATAACCATGTTTCTGAGAATGGAAAGGCTAAATCAGATTTAAATTTTAAAAAGATACCTAGAATTATCAAGGGGAAGGAATTAGAGAACAATTAGATGGGAGGCAGAGAGCCAAACTCAAAGATTATGTGAGATTAATGGAAGTGGCAGTTACAGGGATATGTTGAGGAAATATTCAAAAGATACTTAGAAAATAGAAATAACAAGATTGATGACATTATATATGGGTGGTGAGGAAAAGTAAGAAATCAAGAAAGACTCCTGAACATGCATAGTGTCGCACACCTATAATCTTAGCTACTCAAGAGTCTGAGGCAGGAGGATCACAAGCTCCAGCCCTTCCTGGCCAATTTAGCAAGACCTTGTCTCAAAATTAAAAATAAAAAGGGCCGGGGAGACCCACGTGTGGTGGTTCACACCTTTAATTCCAGTACTTGGAAGGCTGAGACAGGAGGATAGCAGGTTCTAAGCCAGCCTTAGCAACTTAGTGAGACCCTCTGCAATGTAGCTAAACCCTGTTTCCAAATAAAAAATAAAATTGGTCTGGGATTGTAGCTTGGAGGTAGAATGTCCCTGAGTTCAATTCCCAGCACCCCCCCAAAAAAGGGTGGTGGGGAGACTGGGGATATAGCTCTATGTAGAGTCCCTGGATTCAATCCCCAGTATAGGAAAGGAAGGACGGATGTATGGAAGGAAGGAAGGAAGGAAGGAAGGAAGGAAGGAAGGAAGGGAAGGAAGGAAGGCTGGCTCCCTGGGATTCTGAGTTGAGTTATCCATTGAACCCATGGTTCCTGCTCATATAGAGAACACAGGGAAAGGGACAGTGTAGCCAAAGGAGGAGGAGTGTGTGGCCCATACATTGGTTAGAGATGTGTAAACTTTCAGGTCTCTATGGAGCATCAGTGTGTTTGAGATCAGCAGCTTTTAAACTTGATCATTCTTGTGAATTACTTGGGGATCTCATTATAAGACAAATATGGATTTAGAAGCCCTATGGTAAGTTCCAACTTTCTTTTCTCTTTCTTTCTTTCTTTCTTTCTTTCTTTCTCTTTCTTTCGTTACTGGGAATTGAATCCAAAAACATTCTACTTCTGAGCTACACCCCCAGCCCTTTTTTGGGGGGGGGGAATAGGGTCTCACTAACTAAGTTGCTGAGGCTGGCTGCGAACCTACAATCCTCCTGTTTCAGCCTCCCAAGTACTGTGATTACAGGTGTGGACTACCATCCCCGGCTCAACATTTTTACTTCCAACAAGCTCTCAGCTGCTATCAATGTTAGTGATTTTGCAGAACACGCTTCAAACAGCAAGACTGGCTTTGTGACATCTTTAGTCTTCAGTGCCAACAGTATAGCCGACCAATGCTAAGGTGAGCTTTGCTGAAGGAAAAGTAAAGAAAGATAAAAGAAAATAAGAGAATGGGAGGAATACGGGGGCAAGTGGAAGAGAGAATGAATGCCCTGGAAGGAATGTGAGAAGGTGAGGTTAGGAAAAAAGAGATGTATGGGCAACAATTACCTGTGTTGCATTTCAGTAACACCTGTGCCAAAGTATGCCCATCCTTTATTTCTCTGTCCGGAAAATATCAAGTGATTAAAACAAACAAACAAACAAACAAACAAACAAACAAACAAACAAACAAAAACTTGTCAGAGCCTACCAGACAGTAGGTGTCAAAGAGCCAGTGTGAACAAGAGAGACATGAAGGCTGTTCTTCCTAACACAAAGCCTTTATTTTATTTAACCAACAAAATGAATGCTATAGAAGAATATAATCTGTGCATTTGGAATAAAGTGGTCAGGATCTCATCAAGAGTAATATTAAAACCCAAGATAGAATGGTCAACTTCCAGGATAAAATTAAGGGAAACTCAAGACTCTCAAACTTATCCCCCATACAAGAAGAATTTGGTTTTTAGCTTAGTTTGTTTTGTTTTGTTTTCAACTTTAGGCTAAATTCTCATGGGCTTAGTAGTTTTCAGTGTGGTCTTGCCAGAAAGGTGGCAACTTTCATGACCTCTGTAGGTCCTTTGCAGCCCTTGAACTATGTGAATGCTTATGCTTCTATTTCTCCTTTCGTTTGTCAAGGCTTAACTTGTCTTTTCCTTCTACATTCAACTCAACAAATAGTAAGCATGCTGCATTTTTGTAAGTTAATTATTGTCAATTCATTTTCATTCAATCATTTTCCCATCAATTTGTTTCAAATGTTTTCAAGTGTATCTTAAAGAGAAAATAACCCAATTCCCACAAATATATCCTGCTGTACGAAACAAGCACTAGTCTATATGATCCCTGTCTAATCATCTAAGCACAGTAATAGACAAGGAAATTATTAGGTTAATATTATAAAATGATCACTTATCAAAAGAAAATCAATAGCATGTTACTTTTAGCCTTATTTTTATCTAGGTAATTTTGTTCTGTCAAATAACTTTTTCTGGTGCCAAATTATGCCGCCAATTTAATTTTTACTAGAAACATATATATATATAATGGTATATATATATATATATACCATTACTAAACTAGAAAAGGAATTTATACTAAAAAGTAATTATGATTACTAAGACATTCTAGCAAAGCCATAAATAATTATTTTCATTTTTCATTCAGATATCCCAAAGTGTTTTACTATTTCACAATAATTAACTCATTAATCCTTTCATACTCTCAGTGGTACAGGCAAATAGTCTGATTAATTTCATTTTGCTGACTTTTTTAAGGTAACCGTAAACTGACTTACAATCCTATAGTGCTTTGGGGGAGAAACTAGCAAATCTTGATTCTTTAGTCCTCTCAAAGACCATTTTACTTCCAAGATGCAGTGAATGAGTTTCTGGGAATATGAAACTGACTGGCAGGTTTCATTGTTGTTTTTTAAGCAGACCACATCTTGTTTGTCTTCCTACTCCGTCAGCAATATTGCTTCATAACTTGTTTATTGGGATTCTTTCTAGGTCACCCCATTACCAAAATTTTCTCCTTGGACATTCTTCCCAGTTGAACATTTTCCCTTAGTATGATCTCAAATTGAATGCTTCCTTCAAGGATGCGTACCTTATTAGGTGAGATCAAATTTTATTCCATATTAGCTAATTTTACTTTAAAATTAAATTGTTTGTTCTGCCCAGAGGTCACTAAATTGAATACTACCACTTCTGTTCCCTTTCTGGCTTTTTTTTTTTTTTGTGAAAATCACTCTCTTCAGTCAGATTAAAGGAGGAATCATCTGCCCCAAACCATTTGTCTATAAGATGTATCTCTGGAGCATAACTCACTAGCAGTGTGACTGGATATTTTAAAGCTGTAGTATTTAAATTACTTCTTCAGATGCAAAATTCATTCTTTACTTTTCTTCGCAATTTTTAAAATGTAGTCACTGAGCCGGGCATGGTGGCGCACGCTTGTAATCCCAGTACTTGGGAGGCAGAGACCAGAGGATCTGGGTTCGCGGCCAGCCTCAACTACTTAGTGAGGCCCTTCGCAACTTCTTGAGACAGGGTTTCAAAATAAAGTATAAAAAATAGGGCCAGGGGTGTAGCTCGGATGTAGAACGCCCCTGGGTTCAATCCTGGTGCCGCAAAAAAAAAAAATATGTAGTCACTGGAGAAGAATATCAAATAAATATAACTTTTAGCCCAATAAGTCTTTTTTTCTGTTGAACAATCAGGGCAAGTTACTCCAAAATTTTAGTAATCAAGTATAGTGATTAATTATAACCAGTCATTTAATTATAAAGATAAAGAAACTTGGAAAAAGCTGAATATATAAGAGAGAAAGTGTATGCGAGTATACATATATATGTACATATATGTATATAATCCATATATATATGGATTAAATTCAATTCAGAAAGGAAAAATGATCAGAATGAATGATGGAGAAAAGGGATGCTAATGCACATTTCAAACTGCCATGGAACAGGGTACTGGAAGGCCAGTGTGCTACATCATCTCCTTCTTCAAGACACAGGGCGTAGATGAATTTATTGGAAGGAAGAATATAGCTGCTTCCTTTGTGGGAATGGGTGTATAGTATGTTCCTGCTATTCTGTACTATGTAAAAAACAAAGAAGTTAAAAACATTAGTTAGTATGGTCTTCATCTGATGTTACAACATTTACTTCAGCTAGTAGAAGACATGTCTTAATGAACTAGAGGACTGGACAGTTAGACCAAACTATGCCACCATCTTTTCTTTCTTTCTTTCTTTCTTTCTTTCTTTCTTTCTTTCTTTCTTTCTTTCTTTCCTTCCTTCCTTCCTTCCTTCCTTCCTTCCTTCCTTCGCTTTCTTCTTCTTCTTCTTCTTCTTCTTCTTCTTCTTCTTCTTCTTCTACCTGATACTGGAGATTGAACCCACAGGCATTCCACTTCTTAGCTATACCCCTGGCCCTATTTTTTATTTTTAATTTGAAACACAGTCTCTCTAAGTTGGTAAGGCTGGCCTCAAATCTATGATTCTCCTGTCTCAGTCTCCCAAGTAATGGGATTACAGGCATGAGCCACAACACCTGGTTTCTATCTGTACAAATATGGTTGCATATCAATGGCAAAAGAGCAATTCCATTCTTGCATATAATATCACATGCTGTAATGGTTAATTTTCTATATTAGCTTGGCTAGGCTATGGTGCCTGGTTGTTTGGTCAAACACCAGTCCAGATGTTACTGGATGTGCAGGTATTTATCAGATGTGAATAATATGTAAATAAGTAGTTCTGATTATGCTCCATAATGTGTGTGGGATACATAAAATCATTTGAAAATCTTAAGAAAAACAGAATTTTCCTGAAGATTGCCACATAAAAATTCTGTCTGTTTCTAGGCTGTCATCTTGGGGTATTTAGAATTCAAGAATGCAATTTATTTATTTATTTATTTATTTATTTATTTATTTATTTATGATGGTGGTAGAGATTGAACCCAGAAGTATTCTACCACTGAGCTACAACCCCAGCCCTTTTTAATTTTTTTTTAATACAGGTTCTCACTAGGTGGCTGAGAGTCTTGCTAAGTTGCTGAAGCTGTCCTCAAACCTGTGATGCTCCTTCCTCTGCCTCCCAGGTACTAGGTTTACAGGTGTGTGCTATCACACCTGGCAAGAATGCAATCTTAACTCCAGTTGAGGCTCCAGCATGTTGGCCTGCCCTGTGTATTTCAGATTTGCTAGCTACCACAATCACGTGAGCCAATACCTTAAAATCAGTCTACTCCCCATGCATCTTTCTCTCTCCCTCTTCTTTCATCCTCTGCAAAATCCTGATGAATAACGTTTGCTCAAAGGATGGCTTTAGCTGCTGCAGTGCAACTTATATTTGTCTTTAGATCATTTCACTGGATATTAGAAGAGAAATAATAGTCTATATCCATTGCTTTGGTTCCAATAAAATGAATACACTTGCTTTAAAGTAATCACGTGAGCCAGACATGGTGGCACATGCCTGTAATCCTAGTAGTTGGGAGGCCGAAACAGAAGGATCACAGGTTTAAGGACAACCTCAGCAACTTAGCAAGACTTTCAAAAACCTAGCAAGAACCTGTTTCAAAACAAAACAAAATTTAAAAAGGACTGGGGATGTAGCTCAGAGATAGAATACTCTGGGTTCAATCCCCAGTAAGTAAATAAATAAATAAATAGTAAAACGATTATGTATATATTCTTTTTTATGTATTCTACTTTATGAAGAGCTCCAAACACTAGAAAAATCTTCCCCTAAGCCATATTTCTATACTACAGAGACGTCCAGGAAAAGAAATGTTTTCTATGAGATAGGATTAAGAATATACCATGTCAATACTCAAACCACCATAATATCTGAAAATTATTATCCTGGTTGGCTGCCATGGCACATGCCTGAAGTCCCAGCTACTCAGGAGGCTGAAGCAGGAGGATTGTGTGAGCCCATGAGTTCAAGACCAGCTTGAGCAACATAGCAAGACCCCACCTCAGAAATTTAAAAAAATCTCAGAATAGACAGCAAATTTTGTCAAAAATGTAAATTGAAATAATTTATATAGTCAGGAGCTTCTCTCTTGTTTGCCATGTTAATATTATATAATTGCTAGGAGTGATGGTGTATGCCTATAATCCCTGTACATGGGAGCCTCAGCAAATTAGTAAGGCCCTCAGCAATTTAGTGAAATCCTGTTTCAAAATAAAAAATAAAATGGGGCTGAGGGTGTACCTCAGAGGTAGAATGCCCTGTGTTCAGTCAACAGTACTTAGATATGTTTCTAACTATACTGCAGTGAAGTACAATGATATGCACATTTAGATGAATAATTTTGTTAATTAAGTACATCTCTCAATGTCTTCATTCTCTTCCAAAGGAAATCACAGGCTCCTCCAGGCCCACCTCATCATTCTAAAGTCCTCTTTTCTCTCTTTGTTCCTAGATTAGTGCCAGTAACATCAGTTGCCTTCAAATAAATGCTGGATTAATCTGGTCATGGTGGTGCACTCTAGTAATCCCACTACTTGGGAGGCTGAGACAAGAGGATATCAAGTTTGAGACCAGCCTCAGCAACTTAGTGAGGCTCAGCAGCCTAGTGAGGCCCTGTTTTAAAATAATAAAAATAAATAAAAATTAAAAATAAAAGAGGAAAAAGGACTGGGGGTGTAGCTTGGAGATAGAATGCCCCCGAGTTCAATCCCAATATCAAAAACAAACAAACATTTCTGAATTCAATTTAAAAATTGGTTTAACCAAGTAAAATTCACCCAACATAAAAATGTCTAAAATACTCTGCAGAGTTCAATTTTAAGATAAAGCCATAAAAAAAATTCTTGTGACTTTTTTCCCTTTGTTTTGGTAGATACAGGAATTTGACCCTTGAACCCAGGACCTCCCACATGTAGACAAGTGTTTTATCACTTATCTACATCCTCAGCCCTTTTCATTTTATTTTGAGGCAGAGACTGGCTAAGTTTCCCAGGTTGGCCTTAAACTGGAGATCCTACAGCCTCAGCCTCCTTAGTAGCTGGGATTACAGGCGAGCACCACCATGCCTAGCTTCCTGTGACTTTTCATGTCTTCTCTTTTCCTTTTCTTTTTCTTATTCTTGAAAATATATGTCTATCAAAATGGTGCATTTTTTATTCAAGAAAACATGACAGTCATTTCATGTTAACTGAAAATACGTTTTTGGAATGAAGTTGACAGATATAAATAGCAGCAAAAATAATTTTGTACCACAATCTTGAAATAGGATTGTAAAACATACTACTTAACTATTTCTCAACTAGAACCAGCCATATCTGAATCCAAGCTCTCATCTGAAAGCTTTAAATAAAGTGGTTCCCCCAGTATGATCCAGCTAGACCACTCTTTAGTATCTTTCCAAAGAACTAAATCAGCATACTGTAATGATACAAATGGTATATTCATGACTATAGCACCACAATTCACAATGGCCAAGTTATGAAACCAGCCTAGGTATCATATGTATACACACACACACACACACACACACACACACACACACAATGGAGTCATAAAGAAAAATGAAATGATGCCATTTGCTGGTAAATGAATGGAACTGGAGAACATGATGCTGAGTGAAATAAGCCAGACTCTCTGAAAGTCAAGGGTTGTATGTTTTCTCTCATATGTGGAAGCTAGAGAGAATAAAAGAATAAAAAAGAGACATCAAAAAATGAAAGGGAGAACAATAAAATAAAGAAAGTAAATGGGGGAGGAAATGAAAGAGTATTTTGAAATGAAAATTGACCAAATTATTTGATGTGCATGTACGAATACAAGACAATGAATCTCACATTTACATAAAATTATAATGTACCAATAAAAATGAAGGAAACAAGAAAAATAGAATATGGGCCACCAAAATAAATAACGAAATAAAGTGGTTCATATGTGATAAACTCTTGACTCTACACTCTTTACTCCATTTTCATACAAATAAATTTGAATCTAGTTCTCATTTTGCAGAACATTGTATAGCTTCAGCATTAGGGCTGTTTTTCTTTGTTTTTACCCTCTTTTGTGTATCACTGCTCAGAGAGAAAGAGATGGAGTCATTGTATATCTTCCTCCTATATTTGCAAGGTAATTAGTTAAAAGAGAAAAGTGCCCACCAACAATCTTTCTGCCAAGGTAGCCAATCAAATTTCCCTCTTAGTCAGGCATGGTGGCACATTGCTGTAATTCCTGCAGTTGGAAGCCTGAGACAGGAAGATTGCAGGTTTGAGGTCAGCCTTAGCAACCTAGCAAGACCCTCAGCTTGGGGTATAGCTCAGAGGTAGAATACCTCAGGGTTCAATCCCTAGTACCACAAAAATGGGGGAAATCCCTCTTTAATAGTTCCCAGGGAAACCATTACAACTTCAGAATGCATAGCACAGAATGGACAGAAAACATAAGGTGTAACCAATCCTCCAACTTAATGCTTTTTAAATGCAATGTTCCCATTATTTTTTTGTAGGAAAGGTAGATATGTGCAGTTGTTATATGGAGACTGCCTCAAAACTCACCAGGACTCCCATAGTGAACATTTATTTATCTTTAAAGAGTGCATTCTCATAGAAAAAAAAAATTACTTTCAAGAAAGTCTTAGTCTGGTTGTCTAGATAGGAACAATGGTAGCCCTCAGTTTTTATAAATATATTGTAGCAGTTTTACTTATGGACACCTCTTCTTAGCCACATTCTTTTTCAAATTCCACTATTCCCTAACAGAGCCACTGTTTTTATTTAGAAGACAAAAACATTCTTTTAGAGTTATATCTTTCGAATAAACACATTAGATCAGCATATCCAAAACCTTATGTGTTTATTCTCCTACTTGATTCAGAGTCCATAATCCCCTCTCTCCAGAGTTTCCTTAAATTCTCAGTGGGGAGGAAAACATTCCCCACTGAGCTGACCTGCATTCCTAAAGAAAATGAGTACTTTCCCACTAATCATTTGAAAACACACAAAACACAGAAGAAAGTGTATTCTCCTAAACTTCCTGTCAGGAAGCAAAAGCAGGCCTTATGCCTTCTTCGTATCATCCTACCCAGTCTTGTGTGTGTGTGTGTGTGTGTGTGTGTGTGTGTGTGTGTGTGTGTGTGTGCAGAGATAGTCCCCGGCTCACGATGGTTCAATTTATGATCCTCAACCTTACGATGGTACAAAACTGATTTACATTCAGTAGAAAGCATACTTTGAATTCTGATTGCTTCCCAGGCTGGCAGTATGCCCTAAGACGCTCTCCTGTGATGCTCGGTGGAATTAAAAGAGAATCATGGAGCAAGAGAGAGGAGTAAGGGAAATATCTGAGTGAGTAAAATGTACAGATTTTCTTTAAGCTAATGATATTGATCAGAAATTTGAATAAAGTAAAGGTATGAACCGTGTAGATATTTGGGTGAATCCCATTCCAAGCAGAGGGAATAACGAGAGCAGTGGATGTAGATGGAATGTTTTTTTTGTGTGTGTGTGCGGTACCGGGGATTGAACCCAGGGGTGTTCTACCTCCGCGGTTCTACACCCCCGGCCCTATTTTTTATACTTTATTTTGAAACCGGGTCTCACGAAGTTGCAGAGGGCCTCACTAAGGAGAGAGAGAGACAGAGACAGAGAGAGACAGAGAGAGAGGGAGAGAGCTGAGGCTGGCTGTGAACCCGGATCCTCCGGTCTCCGCCTCACAAAGTACTGGGATTACAAGCGTGCGCCACGACACCCTGCCCGATGGAATGTTTTTTAAGGAACCATTAAGGGGTCAGTGGGAAAAGTGGAAAAGTGATCAGAAATAAGTTAATGGAAGTAACCAGGAGTCTTTCCTCGTTAACCTAAATTGTTCAATGTACAGAAAATTTTAAGGCATTGTAAGAAATTTGTATATTATTTAAGTATCAGAAGAAGCATTTGTAGGGAACACACATGGTTTAATTTACACCTTAAACGTATTCTTTGGTTGCTATTTGAAGAGTAGACTGCAGAGGGACAAGAGTGGTGGCAGGGGTACCAGCTTGGAGTATTATAAAAGTCGAGGCAAGGGCGACATGGGTGGATTAGGCTCGCAGCATTGGAGTGGCTCTGTTGAGATATATATTGACATTTGAGCTGACAGGATTTGCTTATAGATTAGATGGAGGTATGAGAAAAACATTCTAAGAATTGACCCAATGTGTCTGACCTACATAATTAAACCAAAGAAACTTTATTTTTATTGGGTGCATTGTAATTTTACATCATATTGAGGTACAGGGTGTTAGAAAAATACATGCACACACTCTTGTTGCACTCCCTACCAGGTCCTCCCCCCACCCTTACCCCACAAGTCTTTGAGATTGGAATTGGCAATTTTGTAAATGTTCATAATATTATTTCTACTATACATTCTTTATGACTTCATCTCCCCCCTCCCTTCCCCAATTACTCTCAGTCATTCTCCTGGAGTCTCTGCTCATCTATCTGATGTTGCCCTTATTGCCAAAAATCTCTCTAGCTTCCACATATAAGAAAGAACATACGTCTACTCATTCTTTGGAACTGGCTGTACTCAGTATAATATTCTCAAGTTCCATCCATTTTCCTGCAAATGGTGTAATTTTGTTCTTCTTTATGGCTGAGTAAAATTCCATTGTGTGTATACACCAAAGTTTTGTGATCCATTCACCCATTGATGGACATCTAGACTGGTTCCTTAATTTGGCTATTGTTAATTGTGCTACTATGAACATAGATATGCACATATGATTATAATATTCTGATTTCATTTCCTTTGGGAAGATTCCCATGAGTGCTATCGCTGGGTCATATGGTAGTTCTATTTCCAATCTTCTGAGAAAACTCTACGCTGATTTCCCAAGCAGTTGTACTAGTTTGCAGTCCTATCAACAGTGTAATAGGGTTCCTCTTTCCCCACGTCCTCGCCAGCATTTATTATTATTTGTGTTCTTGATGATTGCCATCCTAACTGGAGTGAGATGTAATCTCAGTGTAGTTTTGTTTTGCATTTCTCTGATTGCTAAAGATCATGAACATTTTTTCATATATTTGTTGGCCATTTGAATTTCTCCTTTTGAAAAGTATTTATTCAGTTCAGTTGCCCATTTTTAATTGGGTTATTTGGATTTTTTTAGTGTTAAGCTTTTTAAGCTCTTTGTATTTTCTAAATATTAGACCTTTGTCAGATGGGTAGGTGGTGAATATCTTCTCCCATTCTGTAGGCTCTCTCTGTAGAATCTTGATGGCTTCCTTTGCTGCACAGAAGCTTTTTTAATTTAATGCTATCCCATTCATTAATTCTTGTTTTAATTTCCTTAACTTTGGGGATCTTATTGAGGAAGTTTCTATCTGTACCTATTTGATGTAGTGTTGGTCCTATACCCTTTTCTAGCAGTTTCAAAGTTTCTGGTCTAATTTCTAGGTCTTTGAACCATCTTGAGTTGACTTTTGTGCAGGGTGAGAGGTTAGGGTTTAGTTCAATTTTTCTACATATGGACAGCCAGTTTTCCCAACAGCATTTGTTGAAAAGGCTGTCCTTTCTCCATTGTATGTCTTTGGCACCCTTATCAAAGATCAACTGGTTATAGATATGGGGCTTTGTTTCTGAGTCTTCTGTTCTATTCGTCTATGTGTCTGTTTTTGTGCCAACATCATGCTGTTTTTATTAGTATCTCTTTGTAGTACAGTTTGAAGTCAGGTATTGTGATTCCTCTGGCATGGTTCTTATTGCTGAGAATTTCTTTAGCTATTCTGGGTGTTTTGTTTTTCCATATGAATTTTATAACTGATTTCTCTAGGTCTGTGAAAAATGACAATATTATTTTGATAGGGATTGTGTTGAATGTGCAGATAGCTTTTGGTAGGATGGCCATTTTGATTATATTTATTCTGCCTATCCAAGAGCATGAGAGGTCTTTCCATCTTCTAAAATATTATTTGATTTTTTTCTTTAGTGATTTATAATTTTCATTATAGAGGTCTTTTACCTCCTTGGTTAAATTTATTCCTATGCATTTTATCTTTTTTGAGGTTATTGTGTATGGAATTGTTTTCTGTATTTCTTTTTCAGGAGATATAACCACAGATAATGTGGAAATCCAAAACATTATTAGAAACTATTTTGAAAACTTATACTCCAATAAAATAGAAAACCCAAAGGAACTTGACAAATTCTTAGACAACTGCAACTTACCTAAACTGGACCAAGAGGACAGAGAAAACCTAAACAAACCAGAAGGAAGCAAAGAAATCAGAACAGCAATAAAGGGTCTCCCATCAAAGAAAAGTCCAGGTCCCTATGGATTCCCAGCTGAATTCTACAAGACCTTCACAGAAGAATTAATTCCAATGTTCCTCAAATTATTCCATGAAATAGAAAAACAAGGAAAACTACCAAATTCATTCTATAAAGCCAGCATCACCTTAATCCCCAAACCAAATAAAGATACCAGGAGAAAAGAAAATTACTGACCAATATCATTGATGAACATAGATGCAAAAATTCTCAACAAAATATTAGGAATTTTCATTCAAAATGACATCAAGAAAGTAGTTCATCATGACCAAGTAGGCTTCATCCCAGGGATGCAAGGCTGGTTCAACATTTGCAAATCAATAAATGTAATTCACCACATTAATAGAGCTAAGGACAAAAATCACATGATTATATCAATAGATGCAGAAAAGGCATTTGACAAAATCCAATACCCTTTCATGATAAGAATGCTAAGGAAATTAAGAATCAAAGGAACCTACCTCGATATCCTAAAGGCTATATACAACAAACCCAAAGTCAGCATCATTATGAATGTGAAGAAATTGACAGAATTTCCCTTAAGAACAGGAACAAGACAAGGATGCCCACTGTCACCACTCCTATTCAACATGGTACTCAAAAGGAATCAGAGGAATACAAATAGGGAAAGAAGAACTGAAACTATCTTTGTTTGCAGATGACATGATCCTTTACATAGAAGATTCAATAAACTCATCAAGAAGACTTCTAGAGGTGATAAATAGTTTCAGCAAAGTAGCAGGATACAAAATCAACCTATGAGAATCATTAGCATTCCTTTACACCAATCATGAATCCAAAGAAACTTTAGGAGATATTTTCAAAGTATTAAGAATTTAGATTTAGGCATCCAAGTTTGGGAGGTCCATTTGATATCCAAGTGGAGATATCATGTAGACAGATATATGAATCTGACACTTAGGGAATAGATCAAATCATGGATTTAAATTTGGAAATTATCATCATATGGAAAAAAATAGAGCAAAAGGTAATATCTAGCAAGTGACTATAAATTTGAAATACTAGGACCTAGGGGCCCTTGATTTAGAAGTTTTAGTTAGAGGAAAAAATAGTCTACTTACTGATTGTTTACTGATATTTTCAACAGATCAAAAAGTGGTCAATTAAAAATCACAACAACAATAATAATAGCATCATAGGAACATCCAGAAATAAGACATAAGATAATAATGTAGTAGAGTAAGTTGTCTACATAGAGTGAACTCTTGATTTCATTATAATAAGCTCAAATTAGCTTAAAATTAGTGTATAGGTTTTATACAAATGCCAAGAATACAAATGTTCATAAGGCACTCACCAATCACATCACTATGTAAAAGGGATTAAGTTAAGCACTTTAAAAATACATTATTTAATCACCTAGATCTTTAAATAAAGTTATTTCTCTTTATCCAGGTAACAAAACCAGATTTACTAAGGTTAAGTAACTTGCCCAATGCCACATATAAATTTTATAATAAATGCCAGAGGAAGGAAGGATTAGATAAAAGGAAATTATTGGGCAACTAATTGGATGAAAATTTAACCTCTTGAAGCAGAAAAGCACAAAGGAGAAAGTAAATGTGGGAAAAAAGTAAATATATATGTGTGAAGCTTGAATTTGCTGGTGTTCAAAATTACAGATTTACATGTGGTGTGGCACTAGACCAAGAAATCCCTTTCTAGATAAGCTGGGGTTGGTGTGGTGGTGAATTGGGGGTGGCAGAAAAAGAGGACAGTGGAAGTAACCACTCACCCCGGTTTCTCAGAGCTGTGTCTAGGTGTGTAAGACTGGCACAAAACTGTGGCTAGATATTATGGAGCCATATTCAGTCTCAATTTCAAAGCACACCACTAAGAAGTCCAGAATAAGGCTTTTTTTAAAAAAAAATAAAAGATCTTTAATGGAAGTTAATTACACATAAGAGCAGGTGTCTTTTGACTTGCAATAGGGTTATGCCCCCACAAACCCATCACAATTTGAAAATATTAGAAGTCAAAATGAATTTAATACACCTAACTTATCAAAAAATGATAGCTTAGCAGCACAGTACATTGTAAAATATTGGCTGTTTACCCTCATGATCACTGCCCAGTATCATACCACATATCAATAGCTTGGAAAGATCAAAATTCACAATACAGTCTCTACTGAATGCTTATCGCTTGCCCATCAGCATGAAGTTGAAGACCTACATTGAACTGGAGACAGTCTGTAATCATAAAATGGTTGTCTGAAGGTACAGCCTCAAGGGAGCCCCCGAGGAAGTTGTTTGGGAAGGAAACCACTCTTAAAAAGTCAGACTTCCTTACCCTGGGGAAGAAAAAGATGTACCAGGCAGAAAGCAGTTATAACCAGTGCTTAGAAGATTTTCTGATGGAAGTTGGTGCTCAACAAGTACTTGTTGAAAACTAAGTAAATTGGCCTGTGGGGAAAAAATGAATGCCAGACTATGAGTTTCAAGATCTGAGCTTTAAACCTATTTTAATTTCTTAATATGTAGGTTATCTTAGCTAATCACTAAACCTCATTTTTGAGGAAGTTAAAAAAATCACCAATTGATAGAAAGTACCTGCTGGTTATGAAAGAGAACCCTTACAAGAAGCAAATGAAACTTGGCCTGTGAAAATACTAAATCTGAATCTGTACACAAACAATATATATTGTACTTATTATCAGGAATCATTGAAATAAATGTAAATTGCTGGGTCAAGGAAAACTAAAGGTTTGGAGGAAAAACCATGGTTTAGTAATAATCCCTCCTGGAAGAAAAAAGCAATGGAAATTAATTATAGCTAATGAGGAAGTCATAAGTCTGGTTTATGTTATGAATATCAAAATGTTTAAATAATAATGCAAAAAAGAAAATTGGCAGTAAGAAAAGAACAAGCTTTGGACATTTTTATTTCAGCCCTTATTTTTTTCCCCTATAAAGTAAGTGAGGCATAAAATAACAGTGTGGTAAATTGCAATATCTCAAAAAATATAAAATAAAGTAGTATATACCAAGTGATCTCTGATAGTTACATTATACCTCTCATATTTAATTTATATTTTCCCCCACAACTTACCCTTTTTCCAGCCTTTACCATTTATAATTTATCATTTTTCTAATGAATCAAATCTCTGCAGTTATACATGGTTTCCAGAAATGCTTCGTAACTATCCTGTTGTTTTCTGCAGGAGTGGTCTTTGAAAAACAGTCTGAGATTTCCAAACATGCTTCTAATAAATGCCTTGCACCCTCAGAGATGTCTCCTGAGCTGTTGCCCAAGTTAACACTAAGGAAGAAGATTTAATGATCTGTCCCCTGAGATTTTTCTGCTGGTTCCCAGGAATGAAGGAAGTCTACAATAATCCCTTTATTAAATGCTTGTGTCATGCTTTGTTACTCTTGATGTTTTAAAGAAAAGCAATTTTCCACAATTCACACATTCTTCTATCTGCAACAGTTCTCACAAGAGAAAGAGAAGGATTTCATTGAGCCTCCGTTCAAGTTGTAAATAGACAGTTGTTACTTATGCAGATACATAAACATAGAGAATCCAAGTGTCCTCTCTCCACTTTTAAACACTATATTTCGCTTCCTCTAGGAGAGGTATCTCTTGCACTAAACTGTGTAACATTTGACATCTACATCTATGGCAGATGCTTTATGCCTCTTTATGCTTTATTTCATTTCCTAAAATTCTTTCATCTTCATTGTATACATTATTTTTATTTTGGTATTCAAGTCAATGTTTTCAATATTTGTTTGTAAGGAAAATAAGACTGTTTTTCAACAATACTATATATAAGAGCCAGCATATCATAGGAATAGGATTAAACAATGGTCCAATATAACAATACCGTGGCCGTCGGAAGGCTTAGGACTCTGGCTCAAGCATGGTACATGTGGCTTTGGCCAACGACCTTACTCAACCAAACTTTTATACTATGAGATGAAATTATGTGATCTTGCTATAAATTGCACCTATGTATCTACAAGTTGCTCACTGAGAACAATATGTCAATTAGATTTGTTCAGTTACAAAAAAAGAAACTAACTTTAAACAGAAATAAAATTTATTGGAAGGATATTGTGGCAGCCCACACAAACTATGAGGAAACTGGCCAAGCAGATTCTTTAATAAAAGTAGCTTCCTGGTTCCTAGGAAATAAAGACCAGTCTCTTCAAGGAGCCCATGGTTATTTCTATCTTTGTAACACTAATTCAAAATTCATGTTCCCACAAGAAAAATCCCAATGGACCTACCTTGGCACATCATTGGCTAGAGAAATTCAAGTTCCTTGATTTAAGTTTTGCTAAACAGACTCATAATGAGAAAGAGTATTTATGCCAAAGAACAAGGGACTATTATTAAATATATTAGATTAATTAGAAATTAGATTATCTTAAATTGAATTTAGAAAAGAACTAATTCTTAAAAGCAAAGGAAATATGAACATAGATAGGACATATACCCAGTCATTTAATATACCACAGCATTAGACTTTTTAAAAATGTGGGTACATTTTTATGGAATTTAGGACTAATGTTACAAATGCAGTTCTTCTTCAAGGAGTGGAAAAGAACTGAGTACTCATCAAGAGAAATAGTGTTTCTGCAGAAATTAGGTTAAAGCATATAAGGTACTTACGCTAATAGACTTGCCCTAAAGTACTGGAAATAAACAAAGGAAACAATTAGATATAATGGATGTGCTGGATCTTTCTAAAATTGAGAAGACTGGCGTGCTGGGCCAGCGGAGCCAATGTTTAGATGCTGTAATGTTATCTTACCCTAGAAGTTTCACCTTCTCCAAACTGCCCATAAATTCCACAACCAGAGAACCATTCTTCAAGGTAGGTTTGGCCTCTTTCTTCCATTCCTATGATCATTGTTTCATTGTTCATTTGTTTGCTGGTACAGGAAAGCACAGATATGGAATGCGAATTAAATGTCCTTCCTCACCAAAGGCAGCAGGGACATCTGGGGTGTGTCAACCAGAGGAGCTAAAGGGACACAGACAAGAAAAGCGCTGGGAACAGGAAGGCTGCCTGAGGCCCCATCTGCTGGAAGCCACACTTGGCTCTCGGCCCTTCCCACCCAGCAGCCATTCAGAAAGTCCCCAGAGGTTGGGTTGATTAAACTGAAAACTAACTGTACAATTATTTGACATAAAAGCTGTAGCTCATAATTTTTATACAAAATTCTCACTCATATTATTTTTCTATTTATTTATTTATTCATTTATTTATTTATTTATTTATTTATGGCACTGGGGATTGAAACCAAAAGTGCTTTACCTCTGAACTACACCCCCAACCCTTTTTATTTTTCATTTTGAAACAGGGTCTTGCTAAGTTGCTGAGGATCTTTCTAAATTGCTGACGACGCTGGCCTCAAACCTGTCATCTTCCTGTCTCAGCCTCCCAAGTACTGGGATTACAGGGGCGGACCACCTTGCCTGGCTCTCACTCATAATATTTGAATCTCTATTTTGCCTTTGCTTGAAATATAGACCAAATATTTTATGAAGCTATCTAACCAAGACCTGTTATATATGTTGGACACTTGACAAATTATAAGCTTTTTCATACCTCCATTATGTCATTACTTCTTTAGTTCAAATTATTGACTTTATTATAAAAATTGTGAATTCAACCAAAATTCTCTTTTAAATGTATTGTCTTACCATTTATTGCTTTTGACATAACATAGTAAACATTTCTAGAATTTTTCACCTATATCACAAACCTCACATTTCATTCTTTGCAATTCATTACAAAATATGATTCAACGTTATGAAACAGCCTGAATTTCTTACCACAATATTTTCTTTGGGACACTGAATTTAATTTAAAGATGGTAACAAGCTAACAGCAAAACAGTCAGATTATGATTAAGATTGTCTTTGTAATGCTTATCAACAGTGAACAAATGAGCCAGGTGCTATGGCACATGCCTATAACCTGTAATCCCAGTACTTGGGAGGCCGAGACAGGAGGATCACAGGTTTGAGGGCAGCCTCAGCAACTTAGCAAGACCCTGTTTCAAAATAAAAAGGGCAGGGGATATAGCTCAGAACTAAAATGTCCCTGGGTTCAATTCCCAGTACCAAAATAATTAAATTAAAAATAAGCAAAATCAGCAATCTCCTGTTTTTGTGCATGTTTTTAAAAACCTTTTTTTTTCTACACTGGATCTATTGATTATTTAGCTTTATTTTATCATAATAGTAGTAAATGTTTTTTTCAGGTATATATAACCATAATAAAAAAGGAAAATGTCAGCCAGGTGTGGTGGCACACACTTGTAATCCCAGTGCTTAGGAGGCTGAGACAGGAGGATTGCAGTTTCAAGGCCAGCCCCAGCAACTTAGTAAGGTCTTCTGTAACTTAGTGAGACCCTGTTTCAAAATAAAAAGTAAAATAGGGCTGGGCATGTAGCTCAGAGGTAGAATGTCCCTGAGTTCAATCCCCAGTATTGGGAAAAAAAAAGGAAAATGGAAAATGTCCCAACACAGAATTATTTGGGGGAGGGGAACCTCTGAGTAATATTCCTCAATAGTAAAAATATCAGGGTATAAATAGTTTTAAAGTTTAGTCTGGCAGTCATAACATGGATTGTTCAGATCATTAAACCACAGAGTGAAAAAAGCAAAACTAAGAAAAAAGAGGTTTTACAATAGTTGTAAAGTTACAAATAATTTTAATGTAACTTCTAACTTGGAAGGAGAGTATAAGTATTTACCAGTGGAACATTCCAAACTGAACCGCCCCGGGGCTGAGCAGCAGTGCCACTATCTATTGTAGTCTCTTCCATCTGTCTCTCACTGTCTAGATTTTGATTGCAGACTTGTCATTTTCTCTTTCTGAGTAGTGCACCTTTTTGACAGTAGAGGGCACTTTGAATTTAGACAAAGCCCAAGAAATCTCTGAATCTTCATACAGAGAGCTTTTGTTTAACTATAAGAGAAATAAAATACAATTTCAGCCTACATTTTAAATGGTGTGTATTTTAAAATAGTGTGGTACAAAAGTATGTTTCTATTATGTAAAATCAGTTTATTGTTTTATAAAAATACCATAGTATCAATTTTTCAATATCAGTGTCTAGAAAAGGTAAGTAATATAATAACATAACAAATTATGATCAACTCATGAATGAATAAATTTTTTATTTTTCTCTAATAGAAACAACTGATAAAGAACAAAACTCCATATACACATTAACTGAAACCTCAAAAAATACATCAAAATCCTGAAATCACAGAATAAAGATATAAAATACCTGAATGAAATCAGACACGAAAATTTAGTTTACCTAGCTCACCAAAGAAATATAAACACTCATTTTCCCTCTTTGAGCCCTACTTAACGGATGTTCCTAATAAAATATTAAGTTTCCATTTATTGCAAAATATTTTATAAAATCTTTCAATCTTGCATTGACATATTATTAAAATGATCTGATAGTCAATTCTTTTTATTGCTTTTAAGAAAATTCTTTTCAAATTTTTGTGAAATGCTTTGTGTTGCTGAAATTTAGGAAAAATAATTTATATCTAAATGTGGTATAATTGTTTTCCTAAAATAAATTAATAAGTTGATTACATTCATTTGTGACAAATGCATTCTTACTTGCGAATATTCCACTCCCTTCAAATAACCAAATCATAAAATACAATGTCTATAAATTTTTCAAAATATACTATTACTTTTTATATTCTTTTAAATTCATTTTGAAATTAAAGCACTAATTTCTGTCACCCTAAACAGAAATTTTAATTTCCCCATCTAGCTGATACCAGTTACCATATGTGTACACATTGAAAAATTGAAATTTGGCTTATTTGTTCAGTCCAATCCAAAATGTACTGTCTTAAGGCTAATTGTGAGTGTGGTCATTTCCAGGCTAAGGATAAATCCCTAGTTTTGACCTTATGGAGCTTATACTTAGAACAAGAACAAAAGACCCATAATAGATCTGTTTAATTCTCCTGCAACTGAAGAATACCTAAAATCTTCAGTGCTTGAATGCCTAAGTATATAAAGAAATGTATAATTGCATGGCAGAGCTAAAGTTCACAGATGTAAAATATTGTAAACTTTTGGGTTGAATTTATTGATTTTAGGGGATAGGTTTATGAAGGTAAAGAGGATGGCTATAAATACCCCAAAATGTACAATGACTTTTTTACCCATGTATATGAGAGAGAGTTTACCCACATTTTTATAAAAAGATTTGCAGATTTTTTGTCAAATAAATAAAGAAAATAAAATGGAATGCTTCCTCTTACCTAGACTTCCAAAAAACATCAGCAAAAATAATATAAAGATGTGTATCTAAGGTATAACCTTGCCCTGTGTAATTTTCATAAGCGAAAAGCAAATAAACAGCAATTGTGACCACTGTAAATGCACTGCAGCGTTCTGTAACATTTATCCTTCCTCCTTCCCTCGTTTATTATTGCTGGTAAACTATGTATTTGCCTCCAACACTGAATAGATTTGAAACAGTAAGTCTAACAGGCTCAAATGGACAGTGCCTATTATCTCTTCCCTTTTCTCTCTTGCCCTTTTTTGGCCTATAACTTCATTCGATCTGTAGCTACATTTATGTTCCTTTTACAACAAAAAGGGTCATAATGCTGTCTCTGATAATACTGAAATTGCCTAATTTGTTCATCGTCTTTCCACGCCTTGCAACATGGTCACCCTCTCAAGTTATGTCTAGGTTTGTCCCTGTCAACTTTGAAAATTAAGGTCCTGTTAGGCGCTGGCCATCGCACCCAGGAAACGCCTTGGTGTTTGATGAATCAACATGGAGACAGATGGGGAGAAGAGGCCTGGGTCTAGCCGGCTCGGAGGACTCTTGAAGTCGCAGGGAAACCTACTGAGCGCGGCAGGTGCCATCTGCGTGCATCTCGGTGGGAGGGGGCAGTTTTGCAAACCCCCAAGCAGGGGAGGGAGCAGCCTGTCAGCTGACGCTGAGGAGGCGAGAGTACAGGAATGGGAGGAATGTGCTGGCTCAGAAGATGGGAGCGATAGGGACCCCCACTCTGACCCCGGTGCGGCAGCGGGGAGAAGCCGGCTCCCCACAGCTGTTCCCGCTCGGGCTGACTGCGGCGGCGGCCGCGCTGGGACGGGACTGCAGTGCGGGTGCCTGGCCGCCACGCAGCTGCTTCTGCCCTGACTCTGTTGCCCCTGACCCTTCTGCTGCTGCTTCCTTGATTTTTGCATCAGATCTTTTCTTTCTTTTCTTTCTTTCTTTCTTTCTTTCTTTCTTTCTTTCTTTCTTTCTTTCTTTCTTTCTTTCTTTCTTTCTTTCTT
>PVJS01006462.1:0-22418 GCA_004027185.1 Glis glis | reverse complement strand
CATTTTGCTTCCTGCTGCGGCTATGCTTTGTCAGCCTTGTGCTGGGAACTAACTCCCACATAGTCTCCTCCTCCTTTCTGATTTTCAAGGATGCTTCACCCCTCACCCCCTCCAACAAGAAGAAAAATACAGAAGGTAGAAAAGGAAGGTAAATTTCCCAAGATAACTCCATCTATTGCAACTCAAATTTTACTAGGATTCAAATAATAGAAAACGGATCTTTTCGAGTCATGGGACAATAAAATAAAATTCAAATGGATGAATAGGGTAGGTTGGGGAGCAATTAACTGCTAATTTGGAAGAGCACTTCTTGAGCATTTTCCTGACCTGCCCATTCATGTTACTTTCCTTTCTAAGAACCTCTTCCCCTTTCAAGGCTAAAAGCTGGGTATGATTCAGCTCATAAAAATATGTCACAGCAATTGGAATTTACCCTTTGACCTCCTACTCCCTAACTGCCACCTCGCCTACACACACATACACAAACACACACACACACACACACACACACACACACACACACTACAATTCACTAGCTAACTCTATTTTCACTAAACAGATGGTGGTGTTCCTGGTGAAAACTGCCCTTTAGCACAAAGTGAAACTTCTAAAATCCTTAAGACATGACCCATTTGCAGAAGGAACTCAAAGCCACATTTTCTGTGCTACATGTGTGAATTATGTTAGTTTCATTAATAGACAGAGAAGGGGGTAGATAAAGAGACAGAATTGTTATATACATAGGCACAAAAAGAACACTCTCAGTAAATATATCTTTTAAAACCATTCTTCTATATAGAATTTGTTTTTGTGGATGAGTGTGGGTGATCATGTCCAGTATTTAACAATAGGAAGCATTCTTTCAGAGATACTAGTGGCTAGATTTAAAACAGGCAGCAAAGGGGAAGAAAGCAGAGTCTAAAATGTATGAGAAGAGTTGTCTAGTTTCTCTAAAAACCCGTTCACCTCGGCAAATAATTTGTCCTTGCCTTTGTGCACTGAAAGCCCCATTACCAGCTATGAAAAAATAGTGCTAAGTGTTTTGTACAATTTCTTTTTGTGTGTGTGAAGCTCGAAAAGCCAAGAAAATGGGCAAAATACTGAATCAGGCCACCAGGGCCAGTTCAAATGCACAGAGAGACATTTTTACTGCATTATTTGAACTATTACTAAATAAAATGCTTTCTTCCTTAGGGCTTGGCAAAGTACTAATTTTCCAAAATGTGAATACAACTTCTAGGGAAAAGTTAGAAATAACTTAAGTATTCCACTACAACATCTTACCCTCTCAAATTGGTACAGACCTTCCAAATCAAGTTCAGAGTCTACAAAGTCCAGCAAGCTTTTGAATCCAGAGGTTTGAGAATATAGTGGACACGTTTAAACATTGTTTTCTCCATGAAGATGATGACTAGAAATGATGAATTGAAATAGTTTCTGGAAATTCATTAATAGATACTTAAGCAATAACTAACTGGCATGTTAAAAAAGAAATTACCTGGCAAAAATTAAGTAGTTTTAAACATTGTTATAATTGTGCGTTTGGGGAGACAATTATTTCTCCTCTGTATGTTTGCACAACATGTTGGTAATACTGACATAGTTGAACTCAGAGCACAGTACTTACATTAGGAATAACAATCTATAATGAATTATGTGAGGTCTTTTCTAAGTTGCCACCATTTTCTCCCAATCTGGAGAAAAACTTTAAAATTCCTGCAGCAATTATTTACATTTGCTAATGGTACCACTATTTAGCACAGCATAGAAGATGATGATTTAACAGTCAGCTTCTAGGTAATGACAAGTTCTATTTCCTCAAAATGAACAAAGGGGTTTCAGCTTCTTCTTTATTATATTCTTGGTTTTATTTGAAGTTCTTAGAACTAAAAACTTAAATCTGCAAATATACCTAGATGTTCTTTATCCTTGTCACCAGCTTAGTGGTGGTCTGCCATTTTTTTCTTGAAACCTGGGCACCAACTGCTGGATAGAAATATTTTTCATGGAATTCTTTGTACTTTAAATAAACTAGTACTTTAGGATCTGCCATGTGTCCCTCATTCATCTTTAAGGCACAGGTTTATGTACTGTTTTGTGAGCTTTGACTGAAATATTTGCCATGACTGTGCAATCTCTAGCAGTCTCCGAATGCAGTTTTGTTAGGGACTTTCAGCAAATTAAGGCAAAAATAATGTATACTGAAGGTTTATTCTGTGATTCATCTTATGCATAAAAAATTTAAAAAATTTAAAAATTGAGCCTATATTTATTTACTGCTCTTTTTGCTCGGTATTTAAAGGTCTCTATGTGGGTTTCACATAATGAACATCACAGAGGGGAAAAAAATTGTTTCCTTTGGCATTTCTCATCTTAGGTGGTAGAAAAATATGCATCTGCTTTTTCCGTGTGGTGAGAGAGATAATATGATAACCTTCTGATTATATACATAAGTGGAACCTGATCCGCTTCTCTTGTGTTTCGTTTTTTTAAAGGCAAGTTCCAGTTGGATTGTGCTAATGCACATATTCATGAATCTCTCCAAACAGGATTCACTGCTCTCCAGGGAACCCTTGAAGTATGCATCATTGTTTCAATGAAGTATCTTCATTATAAAACATAGGGACTATAAAAGGTGAACACCATTTGCTGTAGTTTAATATAATCTCTCCTTCTTCCACTGTGATTTTTTTCCCCTTCTTTCCTTTGGTCCCTCCTTCCTTTCTTCTTTCCCTTCTTTCCTTCCCTCTTGCCTGTAACAAATAGAAAAAAATGACAAAGAATCATTAGTGATATTAAGTGTCAGACAAAATAGGGGGAAATGCTTTTGTTTTCAGAGTCAATGTCCTTTGGAATGTTATATAGATGGCATAGGAATCTTAACAGGAAACTCCGAAATCCAAAAATCCTTATATTTATTCAAATATTTTATTGGACACAAAGTATCTTATGGAATTTGTTGGTCTCTGTATATGCATAAGTTCCTTGCATTGAGAAAGTGAGGTCAAAGATGAAAGTGTGGTAAGGTGAAAGTATAATAAGTAAGTAAACACTTAAGGCAGGCAAAGAGAGGCACAATAGTCAGAACAATGTGATAAAACAAGCAAACAAACTCTTCCTGACATTGGCATTACTGCAAATGAAACAACATTCTGAATTGGTCAGTCTGTTATTTATATTTGCACCAAATATATAAGCTAACATTTTCCCTTTCTTCTCTTTAGAGTTCTTCCAAAAAACCTGAGATTTAGGGAGTTCAACTAATGCGCATGTTACAAAGAGGCCTTTATTAGAGGAGACATGAATGGAGTTCTGAGAGAGACTACAAAAGCCCTACACTACACATGGGTATAATGGGGTGCTTTATAGGGAAGGAACACTGTCTTTTGGGTATGAAGGACAGTTTAATATGCTGTCCATTGCAAAGGAACAAAGGAGTTATGTAGCTCACAAATTACCGTATTCACATCCAGATATATTAGTTGTGGAGTGTAAAGAATTTGGAATTTGGTGTAAAATGATATTGTCATCCAACATAGTACACTGTGGAATGTGACATTCCTTGAATATAAGAGTTGTATAGTGATCGAAATAGATTGTACCAGTCACAAATAACTGACACTCGGTGACTCTATAGCGATTAGCAACTGAAGACAGTAATTCTTAGTGACACTAAAAATAAGATGAGGCATCTATGATTAAGCAGGAAATGACAAATGCAGTTAAAGACACTGTATATTCAAATTTTCCAAGTTTCTCAGTGAAAATTAATTAAGGATATTTTTAAGATGCATAAAGGGCATAGCACATACCATAAGGAGTCAATGATTTATTGTTGCAATTTAAGTCACCAATTCAGACACACAGTCAAATCTCAAATCTCTATTGTCTGATATGCCATGAAGTGGGGGGAGGGGTGGGAAATGAACGAAGATTCAAGAACTCAGTAGCAGACTATAGGAGATCCTTGTGTAATGGACAAACCAGCTCCTCTACAGATGAGCTCAATTCTACTAATCCATCCCTGATCTCTTTTCTTGGCTCACCCTTCTGTAACCCACTCTTTCCTGAAAACTACCTGAATTTCTCATAAGCACCCTAAATTCAGGACTCTCAAAGCTGAACTTATATTATCCTCCCCCATCTTCCACATTCTAACTATTGGCTTTTTCCTGTGTTTCTTTATATTAGAATGGCATCATCACCCAAACTGTTCGTCAGAAAGCTATGAATCATTCTTCTCTTTCCTGCTTTACTGTCAACCTGTCACTAGTCCTAAATCTGCAGGGGTATCTCCATCTTCTTTACCACTCGCCTAGTTTAAACCATCATGGCCTGTCGTCAGGATTGTCTGCAATGACTTCAGCTGTTCTTCATGCCTCTATACTTTCTTCAAATACTTTCCCCACAGAATTCTTTCTAAATAAAAAAATCTGGCTGGAAAAGAGGCATAATGTTTTTTGTAGCGTGAAAGAGATAGCAGAGAAGATGTATAGCATTTTGCATAGCATGATATGGCGACTATTCATCTAGTCCAGTAGCAAATTTGGTCTATTCTCAACTTATGTTTTAAATGATAATGTCTACATGCATTTTTGAATAGTCCCTGATTGGTCTTATATTTCAACCCTTTTTATTCTAGGGTCTATTCCTAAGTTAATAAAGTACTACTGTGTGTGTGTGTGTGTGTGTGTGTGTGTGTGTGTGTGTGTGTTGTGTGTGTTAGGGGTGTTGGTTGCTGGAGATAGAACTCAGGGCCTCACACACACTGGATATACTCTAACACTGAGCAACATTCCCAGCCCAGTAATATTGCTAATACTTAAGTTACATTGCGTTTTGTATTTACTCAAGACCTTCCAGTGCCTTCCATTCATTCAAAGTCAAGCTCTTAATGGTCTTCAAGGACCTACATGATCTATTCCGTATGGAGACCCATTCATTTTTATCTCCTACCATTTTTCCTTTAGTGCACCATAGACTCAACACTTAACAATATAGACTGAGAGAACTGGGTAACTAATGTCACGGTGATCTTGCCACATCTAGGCTCTAAAACTAACTGGCTTTGAGAATGCAAGCAAATCATTTATCTCTCTGAGTATCAGTTTCTCCATCTGTAAAACCAGAACAAAATACCCACTTCATAGGGCTATTGAGAGGAAATTAGATATATAAAAAGATATATGCCTGTGATATAAAAGGATCTATAAAATTTTATTTTCCCCTATTTAATTACCTCTAAAACCAATTGAAGAAGTATTTCATACTTTCAACTAATATTTTTCAAAAACAAAGAGCCATATTTATTAATTTATAATGATAGTGGTTTATATTATATCCTACACAGAGATTGGATTTCAAAATGAATATTTGTTGTTGATTTTATTTTATTTTCAGAAAACTCATTGATTTGTCTTCATTTATCATAATTTAAAACATATAGAATCCTATTATTACCTATAACATTTTAATAGTTCTCTCTTTAATTTTCTAAAATATTTTAATAAAAGTTCTGATATAACACATTAAATCCATTGGAATTACATTTAAATGTATTTAATATATTGTTGAAATATATTCATCACAATCTGGAGGAGGTCAGTTATGTAGGTTACAGACTTTGTAGCCATGTCATGAGTTTCATGCTATGTATTTATAGAGAAAGCAGCAGGCTTGTGTTAAAATCTTAGCACCATCCTTTACTAACTCCGTAATTATAGGGACACTGTTCGATTGCTCTGAGTCTCAATTACCTACACATAAAAGAGGGTAAAAAAATAGTACCCATTTCAGAGGAAAGTTTTGAGGATTAAGCAAGATATATAGGTAAGATAGTTCAATGATGGCAACTAATATAGCAGAGATAATGGTAATTATCATATTAGTATCCCTACAATAAAACTAGGATTCTTGAAGAGAATATTTACCTCAAAACTCTTTATTATTGCCCACTCTATTATCTTAAGGGAATACTTCTTTCCCATCTGACTTTTATAATTTTCCTAACAGAAAAAAAATGGTAAGAATGCACTGCCGAATATCGTATAAAAAATAAAGGTAGATTTAGAGCACTCTACCACGGAGTGTAAAACAGTGAAACATTGTTTATTTGGTAAATACTGAAGAAAAATGACAGATAAATCAAGCTATAAAAACCTGTGCTGTGAGCAGCAGTACTTTCTCCCAGGAGACAGCAAGAATATAAAATAGAGAAAATAAATATTAAATTAGGCCTCAGATGAGATAACAATGGAAAAAGTCTAATCAAGGAAGTTACACTTTCTCTGCTGGATTGTGTACACACACACACACACACACACACACACACACACACGATTTAGTTCTTGTGGATAATTATTATGTGAAAAAATATTTTCCTAACAAAACTATCAGCAAATCAAAACAATTCTGGGAAAGGGAACACAACAATCTGAAAAATACCTAGAATAGGAGATTTGTACACCTTTTCATCCAGTCTTTAGAGCTGGGGGCACTGCCAGCCAACAGTGCATTTCCCATCTCCCAAAGAGGATAATAATCATTAATGTGGCAGAAATCTGGCTATATATCAATAATATACTCTGTGTTTTTCTTGAATTCACCACATGCTTTGCAATATTTTACTACCAGATCACACAGTTTGTACATATGAATCAAGCATCAAATATACTTTTGATAGAGTCTAGAAATCAACATGAATGAGATAGAGTTTTTTAAAAAGTCAAAGGATAACATTCAAGGCTCTTCAGCCAGATTCTTCTGAGCCTGAGATTCATATCAAGAAGGCAGCCATAGAGAGCCTTGGAGAAGGCACTATTCTAACAATCCATGAGAGAGATGATGATGGCTTGGAGCACTGTGGTAGCATGTAGTTTCCATTCTCAGCTCTAACTCATTGGTTGCATGCACTAAAAATAAAACAAAAAATGCAAACTGAAATTCTACCCATTGGGTATCTATTATGTGCCTGGTGTTCAATGAGGGTAGGATAAATGTCATAGGTCTCTGATTTCCATACCACATGCATAGGGAGACACACATGAAGTAAATGTATCCCTTTACACATTCATTTTGTCCATGCTTATTATGAGCCTTTTATGTGTCAGGCAGTATTCTGAGCAATGGAAAAAGAAGACCAAAAAATAGATACCCCCAAAAACAAATACTAAAGACTAACCTCCTTGAGCTTATGCCAAGGAGCTTATGCCAGTGAGTAGGAACAGACAAAAACCAAAATATGTTAGATAGATGGATCTGGGTATGGTGGTACACATCTGTAGCCCCACCTACTAGGAAGGCTGAGGCAGGAGGATCCGTTGAGTCCAAGAGTTTGGGACTGGCCAGGACAAGACAGCAAGTCCTCACCTCAAAAAAAAAAAAGAATATGTGGTATTTTATATACTTATAAATTCTATGGGGAAAATAATGCAGAAAAGGAGGATTGAGTTTCAGCTGTTAAATATGTTGGCCTAGAAATTGAGAAGATGATACCTCCAGAAAGACTTGAGGAAGGTGAGAAAATCTCAGGTAGATATTTGGAGGAAGAGAATTCTAGGGGGAAAAATCACAAATATAAAACCTTGGGGCAAGAGCATGTGTGATGCAGCAAGGAGAAGGCCTTGTATCCAGTGGAGATTGAGCCAGGGTAAGAACCGGAGGAAATGAGATCAGAGAAATGCAAGGGGGGACAGATCATTCTGGATTTTGCAGGCAAGTGTTTGAACAGAACATGGCATGATCTTATTTGGTATTACAAGGACATAGTATGTGGAGAGACAAGAGCAGAAGCAGAGAGACCAATAAGGCACAATCCATGAGAGAGATGATGGCTTGGACCACTGTGGTAGCAAAGGAAGTTATAAGAGGTTATCCTCTAGATGTATTTTGAAAATAGAGCTGACTGCATTCACTGATGGGTGGAGGAATCACTCTAAAATCATGTTATAAAACATGTGACGAGTCTGGTTCTCTCTTTTTCTTTCCCTTTCCCCCTTCTAAATAAGCATACACCACAGATTAGTTTTATCTGAAGAGTTAGGAAAGACTTTGTAGGAAAATAGCATTTTACATTGAATTTAATCTTAAAAAATGGCTGGGAGTTTTCTAGCTGGAAGAAAGAGAAAAGACACTCCAGGGTTTTGCAATTAGTAAACTATTGGAAACATTAATGAAACCAGTGTCAATAACAATGGGGAAAACTATATATATATATATATATATATATATATATATAATATTTAAGGGTGTTGGTTCATGATCTGATGGGAATGTGTGAGAGGTCACATGTTTTTATGTGGACTTGGGCCAGGAACTTTTGGTCACACAATCCAGAAACTAAGCTCAAATGATTTTAGTAAAGAAAAGAGAGGTACGCATGACTACGTTTGGAATCAAGAGACAAAAATGTGTTTTCAGAGCTTGGTCTATTATTCCCTATTTCTTTTTTTTATTTGTAATTATGCATTTTGATATATGTCAGGGTATGAACATCATGCATGCACTCTGCTGTCCTTTCTGGATTGCCTTTATTCTGTGATAGGCTCATTCTATGAGGCAAGTAAAATGGCTGCCAATAACCTCAACAACAAAAGGAAATTGATTCCCCCGTATTCTAATATCTTCCACAAGTGGGAGAATTCCTTTCTCAAGGGAGGATAACATGATTTGTTTACCCTGTATCCCATGCCCACTCTGCAACTCACACAGATGAATTGGAATGGTGCAGAAGTGATTTTCTAAGGGAAAATGGAGCTGCTGGACAAATACAGCAGCAGATGAACACTACAGTTGGCAAAGATAGTTAGGTCAGATAAGGGATCTGATGAGGAAGAAGGCTGTATTTTATCCAAAAAGCAACCAACATATTCCACTAAGGAATAGATGTGATCAACTTTACCTTTCTTAGAATTAGTAATGATGAGAACATATCGGACTGGAACTAGGCTCAATCCAGTGTTGTAAATTCCAACTCTTCATTCATCTCTGTATCTATACTCCTTTCCACATCACAAAAAAAAAGTAGAATATATTTCTCCATTCTTCAGCTTTGAATACAAGTCAACGCAATTTACTTTAGTATAAACAAGATATAAAGCTGGGTGTTGTGGTGCATACCTGTAATCCCAGTGCCTGGGACGCTGAGACAGGTGGATCACAGGTTTGTAGCCAGCCTCAGCAACTTTGTGAGGCTCTCTGCAACTCAGTAAGACCCTGTTTCAAAATGAATAAAAAATAAGGCTGGGGTGTAGCTCAGAGGTATAATTCCCCTGGGTTCAATCCCCAGTGCCACACACACACAAAATATATATATAATGTTGTGCACATTTCCAGCCTAGGATTCTATAGATCTTTAGAGTTGCCATTTCCACTAGCATAGACCTGTCATCACCATACCTGTGCTACATGCTGGACCTGGAAGGAGAAGGGAAGACACATGGTGCATCATCCAACTTCCCAGCTTATTCCAACCTAGACCAACCAACCATCATATGAACAAGAAAGTGCAGCCAAGATCTGCAAAGCTCTCAAGCCAAGCTCAGCATAACCAGAAGATCCATGATTCCTCAAGATAAATTATTGCTGCTTTAGCTGGGCACAGAGGTGTATGTCTGTAATCGCAACACTTGGGAGGCCAAGACAGGAGGATCCCAGTTTTGAGGCCAGCTTGCAGTAACTTAGTGAGATCCTGTTTCAAAATAAAATAAATGCCACAGTTAACAGGGTGCATTCAGGACTCAGATTAGTGACTGTATCAATAATAAGGAAGAAATGTCACAGGCTTAAATCAGGACTTTTGCAGAGGAACTGGGGAAGGGGCACCTAAGACCTGATAAATACTTAGAAAGTATCTTAGGAAGATGAATATATTTTCAATTTGGGATGAGGACATAAGTAAAATAAAACAAATGTTTGGGGAAATATAGAATTGGAGGTTGTGAGGCTCACTTGTCTTTTAGAACTGGAGACAGGTTAAGTAAGAGGATAAAAAGCAAATGAAGCTAAAATAGTTGATGATACCACTAGAAAGAATACTTAGAATGTGAAAGAATCAAGATCCTGCAGAGCTCCAATAAGAAGTCATAAAGATAAGAGAAATGGCAGAGTTGTGTTGCTAAAGCCAGTGGAGATCAAGCTTTGGTAGAATGAGATCTTTATTACTACTATAATTATTACAGGGAAATTGAATAACATAAGTGCTGCCTCTATATTGATGTGTCTGTTCTGCACCTATGCCAATTTATCAATTACAGTTCAAGTTTTCCTACCTCAGTGCTGGTCCTCATGGAGGGCTCAGTTTGGGGGTCACTGTGTGCGCCCATTTGTCTCTCTAATTCTTGAGGCAATAGTTTGCCTTGTGAGCTCATCTATCTCATGGATCTCAGAAACGATTTTAATTTTTCAGTTTGCTCAATTTTTACTTGTTGTTAGGATAGAGTGATGATTTCTAAATTCTACATGCTAGCCTAGAAACCAGAAGTTACAAGCTATTTTTTAAATTATTTTCTGGAAACAGTTGTTAAACCATTTTTTGGAAGGCAATTTTAGGACTAAAAATATGCTATTG
The DNA here is from genome assembly GCA_004027185.1 of Glis glis. Taxonomy (NCBI): domain Eukaryota; kingdom Metazoa; phylum Chordata; class Mammalia; order Rodentia; family Gliridae; genus Glis; species Glis glis. The sequence goes on along the minus strand of PVJS01006462.1, from coordinate 11,851 downwards.
AGTTTCATTTTTTTAAACTTTACCTAGTTGAAGTTTTAATATTTATTGCGTAACTATAGCAGACAATTTGCATTGTTACCAATCTCAGATGTAAAGCAGCCAAATCATCATGACATCAGGTTTCTTTACTATTGGTTGAACATTTTAGTTGGAAATAATAGCAATGTTCTCCCGTTAATTTAAATAGAAAAGAAGTTTATTGAAAGGTTGTAAGCACAAATTATATTCATAAGGGCTGAAACAGAAAGTGTCACAAGAATCCAAGGGAGGAAAGACGCAGCCATTGCCTTCTATTTCTGCTTAGTATGTCACCTAAGGAGAAGCAAGGACACTGAAGTATCACACTGCAAAATCCTCAATGCCAATGGGTTTGTTATATAAACAACTTTAGTCAAACTTGTTGCCTTTGTTTCATGCCCTCAACATTCAAATTCTGGGGAAGAAACGCCTGACTAGACACATGTAGATTACTTGCTCTTCTATCTGGGAGTAGGTAGAAGTGAATTATATGCCAACTTTATTTCTGCCACCACCGGGTTCTCATGTACCTTAATGCCGTTCTGCCCCAATTAAAAAGATTCTCTGAAGCTGAGGAGCACAACCCAAATATCAAATGCCTCTGCACCTTTTTATTCAAGTATATATGCTGTTGACTTTTGCACCCTTTTTATTTGACTATGAGAAAATATATAGGTTTTTCTAGCTTGAATAAATCAGGTGCTATAATTTATAGAGCATCTACTCCTGGCTTAGAGCTTGATATATACAGTAAGTATTTATTAAATGTTTATTGAGTTGAATTTTAGATAAAAGAGCCAATATTGAAAATAATGAAAAATGTTGTACAGTATGGATGTCATTTACATTTGCCGTTTACACATATGGAATGTACTGTGTGATTTTATAACATTTATTTACCCCTTATTGTGCATGAGCTATGTAGTAAACATAAAACTTTATCTTATGTAACAAACATAAAAAATAAAACTAGTAATAAAAATAAAACTAGTCATGTCTTGAGTCCATGTCACCTAATGATGGTCGGGGAAGGTAACTCAGTAGACTTCTGAATGGCATTCACCATCTACATAGAGATAATCAAATCCTGGTTAACCAAAGATTAAGGAGTATTTACAGAGCAATTTGCTGTAGTTTGGAAGAACATCTAGAGTCAGAGAATTTGGCACAACTTTAAAGTTGCTTATCAAAAGCGTTTTAGAAATTATCTGAACCTGTTCGGTCAGAAAATTGGGCTACAAATCCCATGATACTAAATATTTCTCAGAAGATATCAAGAATGGATAGGTTTAAATTGGGTTGGAAATTCTGCAAGAGCAGCACTTTTTACAACATTGCAGCATTTCTGACTGATGTCTATCCTAATTCCAGGCCATGCATGCATAGCTTCATGAAACGTGCAACACCAAGTAAATTACCAAACTTTTCTTGAACATTGAAAAGTGACAAAAAAGAACTTTTGATTTGAGAGAGAGAGAGCAAAAGCTTTGGAGATTTATTCAAGCCAAATTGCCAGATCCTTAACATACAACCTTGCCACTTCAGTTTTCCAACATGTTCTTTTTTTGTCTGAGCCTGTATGCTCCCTGTCTGCTGCTATTGGCTACAAAATACAAAATACAAAATACAAAATACAAAAGCAGTTTTGAAACTGCTTGGCTTCATGAGAAACCTAATCTGCACAATCAGAGAAAAGCACTGGAGCTTCTACCTGTTCCCTTGAAGTGTGTCTTCAGAGGTTCTTTGGGTTGTCTGGCTTGTACACCCAGCCTGTAATGTAGGTCTGCACTTTTCTGTCTGTTTAAATAGTCATTTTAGCTGGGCCTGGTGGTGCATGCCTATAATCTTAGTACATGGGAGGCTTATACAGGAGGATTGCAGGTTCAAAGCCAGCCTCAGCAACTTAGGACCTCAACAACTTAGTGAGACCCTGTTTCAAAACAAAAAATAAAATAGGGCTGGGGGTATAGCTCAGAGGTAGAATGCCCCTGGGTTCAATCCCTACTACCACAAAAAAAAAAGTTATTTCAAGATCAAATGGCTAACAGCTGATTTGGACTATAAATTAATGAAGTCCTACATTAGCAAGGTTTCCTTCAACTCCTCATTTTTAACTGGGAATGAAATTAAAAACAATTTCCATGAGAGTAAGAATTCAAAACTTCATTGTTAATCAAATGCAATTAATTATAGCATGATGATTGCTTCCAGTAGAAGAAAAATAGGAAAATATTTGAATATTGGAGAACTGTAACTTGGGAATAGACTAATAAAAGGAGAACGTAGAGATTAATAAGCTCAAGAAAAGCTAAATCTCAAAAGAGAAATCATAGTTACTTCTTTCTTACAAACTCTCTAGCTGTTGTCATGATGTCAGAAAATAGTCTCATTTGAGAAGTGTTCAAGAGTTTGTATTGAGCATTTTTTTTTGTCAGCAGCTTCTGTTCTGTGCTGATGCTACTCAAAATGTAGTCTGTATTCTCAGGAGTTCAAATTTTACTGGAGAAGGAAAAAATAAAACAAATGAATCAAACATGCTACATTTAAAAGATTATTATAAGCCGGGTGTGGTGGCACAGGCTTGTAATCCCAGTACTTGGGAGGCTGCGACCGGAGGATCAGCGTTCGCGATCAGCTTCAGCTACTTATTGAGGCCCTCTGCAACTTAGTGAGACCCTGTTTCAAAATAAAGAATAAAAAATAGGGCTGGGGGTGTAGCCCGGAGGTATAAGCCCCTGGGTTCAATCCCCGGTACCACACACACAAAAAAAGAATATTACTATTCTGATGGAGGGTGTGGATTATTTTTCAAGGCTGAGATTATTCAGAGTTCTGCACTTTAATGTTTCCATAAATTAAGCAAAGTGAGTATCATTTTATTCAGTGCAATGTTAGAGGAAAAATATAACCTCAAACTCTACAAACCTGGGCTCCATGCCATGTTGTATAGTCAGGTTTTGGGGGGAGAGAGGAATTTGTTTTGTCTTGTTTTTAACCCGGAAACTAAAAGAGAAATTACATGTCTCCTTACATTTCAGAAATCTTTTAGGTAACGATTAGATTGCATTTTCATATCCTTCAAGAACAACAGTTTTGCTGGTAACAGATAGCCGACTTAGATAAAAATCTGGTTCTTGCCTGGGAGACTCTATTAGTAAAGAGAAAAAGAAAGACACTAGGAAAAGGTGTATGACTCACATTTTGGGAAAGGAGCTATTGTTAGTTTCAATTTTCTTCAATTAGGATGGATGTTAGTGAGGATGTTAACCCCGTCATCCTGGCTTACGTCCAGCTTGGGTAATTACATTCTGCCTACTTAAATTGTCTTTGGGTCCAAAGACATCCTTCATTCTCACCTCACACTGTTTTGTGATGTTACTGCACATAGCTAAATAAAGGCCACATGTAACCCTGGGGATGGCAACATCTCCATGGCAAAACCTTGATCTTCCAGCATAGTATCGGTATAAATTCACTTTTAGGGTAAAAGGTTTGAGAACATGTAATGTAATAAAGCAAAAGAAGCCATATGGCAATCTCAACTGAAGATACACACACACACACACACACACACACACACACACACACAAATCGAATAGAATGAATTGTCTCTGACAAGGTCTCTGCAGTAATGGGAGATTCTTTTAGCTTGCCCTGGCTGCAAATGTAAGATCATTATCATTAGATCTGTAAAATACCAACAAGCAAAATATGAAGGGATTTAAAGTCACCTTTAAAATCACCCCAAAAGTTCAGTCTCAATTATCTACAATCAATGTCATTCTCTTTGACTAGAAATTGGTACCAGAGAATAAATTCTAAGAAGAAGAAATTTTAAAAGTACAATTGATGCTGACAGTTTATCAATGGAAGTGTGTTTCTAAGTCATGCTCATCTATGCATCAAACCTTTGTTTATTTCCTTGCTCCTCCTGATTTGTGCTTTTGCCACATTTTTGTAGGGACATTAGACACTGCTGGAGCATAACCTTTACTACAAATACTTCAAACCATTTCTTCAAGATTTCATTTACAGATATGTATTGAGCTCTGTACACCTTAGATGGGCAAATTTTACAAACAGTTACAAGTTCCCAAGGAAATCTCCTTCTCTCTGGAATACCTATGAATAATGCCACTGAGCATTTACATTTAAGTAAAGACATAGCTTTTTAATGGCCATTAAGGTGCAATAGCCATGGTACAATTATCCAAATAAAATTAATATTGATTTTAAAATGTATTAAGTAAAAAATACACAAGAAAAAAATTCAAAACACTGAAAGTAAATTAAAAAAGGATAGGTACAGATGACTTATGAAAGGGAAAAGGAAATGCCAACAGAAGATGTATAAAATTAGAAAGAAGTCCTAGTTAATGTTACTGGAATCATAGTTAAACAATTAGCATGTAACACTTTTGGAATTAAATTGTCGAAAAATAGCAACCCTCAATACTGAAGATGTGATGTTTTACTTCACTGTAAACATGGAACAATTTACTTTGCCACTAGTACATTGTTGGTAAGAGAGTAAATTAGTTCAATCTACTTGGAAAACAATTTGTTAATATTTATTAAGAGCTTTAAAAATTCCCTTTTCAAGTAATCCCATCTCTGGAAATTCATTTTAAAGAACAGAATCCCACAAACAGATAAAGTGTTATGAACAAAGATGCTCTGGCAGCCACACCTACAATTGCAGTCAATCAGTAAAAGGAAGACTAGATAACCGTGATAGTCATCAGAAAACATGCATTTATTTAGGGGAGATAAACAATAAGTAATAAATGCGATATAGGTTACTTGAAAGGTATGTTAGATGGTGACAAGTGATAAAGAATTAAAAAATAAATGTAGAACAGGGAAAGAGAGAATGGAAGTACCAAGGAGACACAGGCTATAAGATCAAGTATGGTAGTTAAAGTGGTAGTCACCCAAAAGGGGATATTGGAGCAAAACATAAAGAATATAAGAAAGACAACAGCACAAATGCCCATGGAAAAAAATCCAGGCTAGAGGTGGAACTACAGTAGACCTTAAGGTAAGAACTTGCCTGTCATGTTCCAGGAATGGCGCAGAGGTCAGCATGGTCGGAGCAGAGTGAGCAGAGGGGAGACGGGGTAGAGAGGACATGGCCTTGTGAGCCTTTGTCATGCCTTACACTTGTACCTGGGACGACATAAGGAGCCACAGACAGGAGGTTTAAGTTGTGGCCTGAAGAATGACATGATCTGACATATTTTAGCAGTATTGATTTAGCAGCTATGTTGAAAGTAAACTATTTCAGGCCAAGGAGAAAAGCCAAGAGGCCTATGAAAGAAGCTACTGTGGTTATACAGGCAAGAAATTGTGGTGGCTTGGACTGCGATAGAGGAAGTGATGATGATTGATTAGATTATGAAAATATTTTGAAGAAAAGGGTCAAAAGGTTCCCTAGTCAATTGGGTAGGGAAGACGGCTTAAAAAAGATGAGAGGAGTCATAGGTGACTGTAAGGTTTTTGACCTGAGCAACTAGAAGGGCAGAGTTGAGATCAAACTTGGGAAGGCACAGAGAACAGTGTTAAGTATGAGAGAGATCAGAAATTTCTGTTTTAGGCATGTGATTTGATATAGCTCTAAGACATGCACAGAGAGACGTTGAATAGGAGGTTGAGTATGTGACTTTAGAGTTCAAGTCAGAGGTCTAGACGGGACATACAAATGTGAGAATTATCAGCTTATAATTAGTGTATAAAGTCATGACTCTGGATGAGATCACCAGAAAAATGAGTGTATATAGAAAGAGATGACCTGACCACAGAGTTCTGGAACTCTCTAACATTAGGAGTTTAAGCCAGGCTTGGTGGCACACACCTGTAACCCCAGTAGTTGGGAGGCTGAAGCAGGAGGATCACAGGTTTGAGGCCAGTCTCAATAATATAGTGAGGGCCTCAGCAACGTAATGAGACCCTGTTTTAAAATAAAAAAGTAAGATAAAGCTGAGAGCACAGTTCAGAGGTAGAATGCCCTGGGTTCAATCCCTAGTACTGGAAGAAAAAATTAAAGTTTGAATAGAAAAGAAGGAATAAAAAAAGAGCAATCAATGAGGTAGGAAAAAGTGTATGGTGTTCCTAAATTTGAATAAAGAAAGTGCATGAAACAAGAGGGAATGATCAACTATATTAAATGATGCCAATAATTAAGATGGAGATTGATCATGGTGCTTAGTCACAAGGAAGTCATTGGTAACTGGGATGAACACAGTTTTTGCGGAGTAGTGGGAGTGAAACCTTGTTTGGAATATGTTTACCAAAGTATGCAAAGGAGAAACTGAGCCACCTCTGTCAAAGGCAATCACTAGAAGAATTAAAAAAAATGTCCTTTGTAAATACCCCTGTTATTATTTTCTGAGATTCTATTTACTGCTGTTTCAGCTAGATTCAGCCCTTAGCCATCGTTCCTGACACCCATACATACCCACAGCTTCCTATGCTTCCCAACTTCTCCAATGGCAGCCTCTATAGAATGCTGGATCTCCTCATGATCCTTCACTAAGTAAGATAGACTCCAGGCTATTCACTATGTAAAAATTCAGAAGTAACTACTAGACTCTTATTCAGTGAACTTTTTGCTTTTCCAAGAACTCCAATGGCAATGCCATTGTTATAGTTTTTTTTTTTAAATTTCAAGTAAAAGTTTGAGGAAAACTAAACTGACATTTCCACACCTCCCTCCTGGCAATGATCTAAACTAGTTTTTAAGTCTCTAAGCTAGACATTTTCCTTTGTTATGCCTATTGTAAGTTGAAACTGTGAAGTACCCCAGAGCCAATTACAGCTTGCTGACCTAAAGTTAAATTTATAGTTTTTATATACACACACACACACACACCCACACAATTCCGTATGTCACAAGTTTGTAACATGAGCTTACATCTACTATCAGTATCAAAATTCTTTCTTTTTTTATTCCAATAAAGTATACTTCAGGTTTATTCCACATTTTGCATTATTTTACAATATAGAAACATTCCTCAGAAAACATTCCTCTGAGAGGTGTGCTCAACATTAGCACATCTAATGTTGAGCATTAGAAAGCCTTCCTTCCTTCCTTCCTTCCTTCCTTCCTTCCTTCCTTCCTTCCTTCCTTCCTTCCTTCTTTCTTTCCGATATGTTTGTGTACTTACTTATTTTGTTGTACTAGATATTGAACCCAAGGCCATTTATTTTGAAACAGAGTCTTACTAAGTATCCCTGACTGGCCTGAAACCTTTGATCCCATCTGCAATCTCAGCCTCCCAAGTACTGGGATTTCAGGCATGCACCACTGTTCCCCATCAGAGTTACTTTAGAAGAAACTAAACCATATTAAGAACTACTATAAACTGGGCATGGTGGTACACACCTGTAATCCCAGTACCTGGGAGGCTGAGACAGGAGCACCAAGGGTTGGAGGATAGCCTCAGGAATGTAGCAAGACTTTCAGCAACATAGCAATACCTGTTTCAAAAACAAAAAATAAAAAGGGCTGCGGGTGTAGCACAGAGGCGGAATGCCCAAAGGTTCATTCCCCTGTACCACACACACACACAAAAAATTTACTATAGCATAGTCTGATGTCATTGAGATCAGAACAGGTAATAGGACCAACTGAGAAACTGAAAAATATAATTGTCTTACTTAGCTTTTCATATCATTTGGCTGATCACAATACTTTGTCCTCCTTTCAGGTTCTAGTCATTTGACTCTGCCATTGGGAGAAAAGAAAGACCCACAGTGTACATCAAGTGTCAATCAACTTCTACAGTAACCAGTGTATATGGTTTTTCAGTACATTTCCATCTATGTTCAACCACCTCTGCTGTCAATGTGCCGAAGTTATGAAAAGTAAAGAACATCATTAAATTCCACTAGAGTAGAACTTAAATGAACAAAAGAAATGCCAACCAATACACCAATGAAACAATTGAAACTATCCATTAATTCGAGAATGTACTGAGTTAGTTAAATAGTTGATTTTTTTTTACATCACATGGTAAAGTCAAGTCTTCTCTTCACACTTTGTTACATATCTTCCAGGAACAATACAATTCATCTTGGAAGGCCCTGCTCAAATGGCTTCTCTAGTCCACAGCTTTCCTTCAAGAGCAATTCTCCCACAGTCCCTCCAGCAATACTGATTACTTCCTCTTCCATACTCAAACACTACATTACACAGATCTCTATTTAGAGCGCTTTCACATTATATTATATCCTGCCACCCACACATATCAACAGCTTCCCACATCCAGGAAGATTTATATGATTCTACTGTGCCTGCACACAGGTAGGGTTTTTGTCTTTTCTAGTAGGCCATGAGGACAATACCCAGTCTTGTTATTTTGGAATTCCCGTTGAAGAGCATCAAGCTTAGTGTAGAAACTCAGTTAACATTTGTTTCAAAATTCTCCTTTGTTAGGTCTGCTAATAAGAAAAATAACTATTTCAGCTGAATCATATTATTTATTCAGCCTCTTTCAAAGCTATTGTGCTATTTAAACTAAGCAGAAACAGAGCTCAAAATGTAGGAATAATGGAAAAAGAAAAATTAGTTACTTTTTGAAACATAATGATTCATTTAAAAAAAATCCATGGAAACAACATGTATGCTTTGCTATCTGTCTTCTGTCCTGCCATGTGTAGGCTTCTTTTTACCCTTTTTCTATTTATTTATTTATTTATTTATTTATTTACTTATTTATTTATTTATTTATTGTGCTGCTACTGGGGATTGAACTCAAGGGCATTCTACCTCTGAACTATACCCCCAGCCCTTTAATATATATAATTAAATATATATGTATGTATATATACACATACATACATTAAATATATATATGCATGTATACATACACATACATACATACATATATATTCACATGTATGTATTTTTTTGAAACAGGTTATTAAGTTATTGTGCTCTGGCACAGTAACTTCAACCAGTCATCCTCCTGTCTCAGTCTCCCAAGGACAGGGATTACAGGTATTCCCCACCACGCCCAGCTTGTGCAGGCTTTCCAAAAACTTTACTCATTTATTTTATTAGAAAAATTAGCATATCCCAATTTATAAAATGATCAAATAAGATGTCAGTTTGAACTGTAAAAAATGGAACTGAATGAGTTTATGTGCTTACACTCTATCTTTAAATCCATATTAATTACTGACAGTAACTTCAGTATTACTGATATACTACATAGCAATGATTATACACATCAGATATGTAAATAATACTGGTGAACCAGCAAATATGAGACATTTACCACACAAAAAAATTGGAATTGCTATGATACTAAAGCAGCATTAAAGACATTCATAATTAGTTACTCAGAATATTTCTGTCAGGGTTTTTCTACATAGAAACTTTTCCACTAGATTCATTCCTAAATGTTCTATTAGTCACTGAAAGAGAGAGTACAAGATCAAAGTTCTTATAAAGTGCCAAGAATTATCTATGGCATATATGCCCCCATTAGATCCTGCAAGGTGACTAGATTAGTTACTATTATAGTTCAAAGCAGTGAATCGAGTAGGAGAGGAAGTACTTCTTCCAGTGTAGCAGGAACTGAAACTTTGAAGTCTATATTCTGAAATTCTGAAATTCTTCAGTCTATAGATTATAAAGTGGTCTTCAAGATATAACTCTATGTGAAGACAGACTATAGTAGAATTCAAGACTAACTTTACTTCTCTAGAGACTTAAAATGTAGTAGTTTAACTGTACTTATTTCATGGTAAAGCCTATATTTTTATATCACATATATACATATGTATACATGTATGATATATTAGTATATATATATAAAGCATGTGCATAATAATGATGTATTTTAATAGCCCAACTTTTTTGTCCAGTTTCCTGCTCACAATACTTACATGAATTGCCAGACTCTATGAAGTGATCAAAATCTACATGCAGATTAATCTTTTATTTATTTCTATACTTTTATTGGTGCATTATAGCCTCACATCATAATTTAGTTCATAGTGATAGTGACATACATGCACAGAGCAGTTGGTGAGTTTTCCCCCAGCTCCTTCCTCATTCCCCCCATCCCCATACAAGATATTGAGATTGGCATTGGTATTCTCATGTACGTACATAATGTCGATGGAAGTGTTTCCTTCATTAATTCTCCCTCCCCTCTCCCTAAAACCACCTCCCTTGCTGTACTTGAGTTTCTCTCCAATTATGTAAAGTTCCTCTTATATCCCAGTTACTTCCTAGTTTCCACTTATGAGAGCAAACATATAACCCTTCACTTTCTGTGACTGGCTAATGGGTCCGCCCATTTTCCTGAAAATGACAGAATTTTGTTCTTCTTTATTCATGAGTAGAATTCCATTGTGTGTATATCCCATAATTCTATAATCCATTTTCAATTATAGAAATAATATAACAATAGTGAGAGTTTTAAAGAACTATATAAAAGATTCTTAGCTCTATCACCTCCAAACTATAATCACTTTTCTGCAAGTCCATCAGGTCTTCTTTCCTCTTGAGTGCTGGCATTGTATGACTGTAACATTTTTCATTCTTTTCCCCCACTTACTTCCCCTCTTGTGGTATTATATATAACACTGACTTTGCTGCTAAGGTCTTCTACTGTTTCTCATTGTCTTTGCACTACAAAACTGCACACTAATTATAAAATAAATACATAAATTGAGGAAGGTATAAAGAAGAAAAAGTTTACAATCTGGAGATAACCAATCACAGACAGAATTTTGTTGAATATTTTTAGTAGTTTGTGGCTTAATATAAAAACATCCTTACCAGTAACAAATACATAATTTAAATAAGTTCCTTCTCTATGTGCTGATTAAAGCCCACTTTTCCCCTAAACATTTCATAATTTTTATTATATTAGAGAATATAGATACACCATCCATTTAAAGAATGGCATTGCATTCCATTGTACAGATGCTTCATAATTTTACTCAAATAATCACTATAAGCAGGCTGTAAGCAGTTCCATGCACTGAAGCCCATACTCACACATCATTATACATTGGTCTGAAGCTTTCTTCCAGGTAAATTCTTACTTGGGAATATCAGCTTAAAGAATACACTTGCTTTTAACACATAATATGTATGATACTTATTTCCCCATGGTAGTTTATATTTTTTAAATCCAGCACTAAAAATATTTCCTTAAGTATTTTGTGCTTATTCCTCAGAATTATGCTGCAGTGTTCACTTACACAGGAATACTACCAGACCTACCACCCCCTGAGGAATTACGGGAAGAAAGTAATGCTTTCTACAGAAAGTTGCTGTGAGCCCTACTACATGCACAGAGTAAAACCAGACTTGTTACCCAGGTCTTTGTAACTGGAAGATGGTTCAATGCACAACCTGAAAGGATGAAGTTTTGGTAAACCTTAGACAGAAAACAAAGTGATGAAAATAGAGTAGCTAGAGAAAACCACTTTTTATGAGTTGGTCAAAGAAGGCCTTCCTGAGGAGGTGATGCTGGGTCAAGGCCATAGTCAGGCACAGAGAGTGCCAACTTATATCTGCTGTAGGACAAGGACAAAACATGTACCTGCAAAGTTCTGAAGCTGAGAAAAAGCTGGAGTACAGTGAGTTGAAGTAAGCTACACAGATGAAGCTTGTATTGGACAGGGTTCTCTAGATTAACAGAATACACAGAATGAGTATATTTGAAAAAAGGGATTTATCAGATGGGCTTACAGTTTGAAGCAATGTAGTCCCAGGTTCTGACTGCACGTGGAGAGTCAGAGGAACCAGTAGCTGGTCGAACGGTCTAAGAGCTGGAGTCTTAGGATCGGAGCAACCACCAATTCAGTC
>PVJS01006461.1:6456-59861 GCA_004027185.1 Glis glis | reverse complement strand
GGGCATTCTACCTCCGCACTACACCCCCAGCCCTATTTTTTTATACTTTATTTTGAAACCGGGTCTCACGAAGTTGCAGAAGGTCTCACTAGGTAGAGAGAGAGACATGGAGAGAGGGAGAGAGAGAGACAGACAGAGAGAGACAGAGAGAGAGAGCTGAGGCTGGCCGCGAACCCGGATCCTCCGGTCTCTGCCTCCCAAAGTACTGGGATTACAAGCGTGCGCCACCACGCCCGGCCAATGATTCTTATTTTGACTTCCATTTTTATAAGCCAACAAGTATATGCCCAGCCTACAGATACCAAACAGTGGATCTCCCCCCCACACACACACATGCTTTAAATCAAAGTGTTTTAAAAATGCATGGCCCTAAGTAAAACTCTAGTTTTTAATAGATACAGTGTGATATAGCATCATATAAAAAGCACAGCCAAATATCATGACTTTAAAAACTTCACACTTAAAAAATAAAAAGCCAAACTAAACAATCAGAACAAACAGGGACTGTGATTCTTTTACACTCCACAAGATAGCTCCGTAGCAAGTTTTGAAACTAACACCTCTGTTTCCCCTTGTAGAACAAAATTAAAGCCAAGTATATAAGTAAATAAAGGCTTGTATAAATTAAACTTTCCAGATAGGATTTCATAATCCAGGGGTTTCACTCTCTTTTACATTGCAAGCATGTTCCTTTCCATCGATATAATTTGGAGGGGGAGAGGGTGGGAAAGTGAATTGAGTGTACTTAAAAAGAATAAAACATCATTTTCCCCCCTATGCCTCTCTGCTGAATGTTAAACTCATTAAAAGAACAAGAAGCATTTCATGGGTTGCTGATCACAGAACCTCTGTCATGGACAGGAGGCTGCATTGGAGCCATGAATGGAGCCATTGTGTACATTAACGAATGTGAGATATTCATCCTCAAATCAGATCCGCCTCCTGCCAAAGACAGGTAGACATAATAAATACACAAAAGCAGCCTTTTTCTTCCAGGGAGCCACACTAAAAAACAAGTTATTAGGACATTAATCATCAGCCGAAAGCAGCGTTCCACAAGAAAACAGCAAAATCAACATAAATATGTGTATGGCTGTGATGCCTGCAGAGTTCAGCACACTTTACAATGAGGTTAAAAGCTAATATTTCTGAAACTAATCTCTGATTCCTTTCACTTTCTTAAAAGAAAAAAAACACTGTGACAAATTGGAAATGGTTGAATTCATAGTCTCACCTTGGAATGCTGAATTGCTAAGTTTAATTAATTTTTTTAGAGTGTAAATGTTAGAAAGAATCTTAGCGCCTGTATTCTGATTACTTCACCCCATGAATGGGGAACTGAGGCCCAAAAAATACTAATTAATGGAAGTACTGGAAGAGAACATCGGCGCTAGGCTCCAAGTTCAACACCAACTCATTGACACGGGGCTGTTGTCTCTAGCCGGATAGATCCTAGGAAGAGCCACATTTCCATAGTTTGGCAACTGTCTTGAAATTGAGATCACCCAGAAGAATGAGTCCCCTTCATGCCGAATACCTCAGTTTTGCCTGTTAAAGTATTTTATTTATTCTTCAGAACTCTGTATGCTCATAAACATGCCCATTAGTTTTACAAATTACCACATTACTCATAAATGAGTTGTCCTCCTAATATAGCACATAACTTATTGTTGCATTTTATTGGACCATTTATAATAAAATTATAGAAAATGTTAAATAACCCTTAGAGAAAAAGCAGATTCATCATCTTAGCAAAGACCTACGTATTACATTTTATTCTGAGGTATTCATAGAGAATTTATATTCAGAATATTGTACTATTTCTGTAAGAGGACTCCTGGGTTTCTATCTGGGGCCATTCCTCCTGTTTCTCTTCTTTGCTAGGTTTCTTATAAAAAGCTAAACCACTTACATTGCTCTTACTTTCAGTCTAAAGAAAAAATGATTTGTTCTTCCAAGTCATATGAGATCGATTTAATTTGTCATTTATGTTAGCAATTCAAGTTCAGTGTCAAAGCCTGAAATCACCTCTTCTTGTCACCCACTCCTAACGGGAACATTGGCACACATGCATGTGACCTTCAAAATAGCATCTGCCTTCTGTAAAATCTAACAGTGTTTTCCTTAGAAATAAGAAATGTGCGGCCACAGCCCTGAGCTCCCTTTAAGATTCATTGACGTCGTACATATCCAGCTGAAAGCAAGGGTGCCCTCCTCACAGGACACATACAGAATTTCTTCTCTTTCTTCTTAGCATTTACAGACATGGATATTTTCTTACAGGCTGCCAGGAGCTGTATTAGAGATTAGTCTCATCTAATGAAAGCTAGCATGCCAAAAAAAAGTTAAAGCACACTGAATTAATTATATCTGAGATTTGACTTACACATTAGATGATTAAATATGTGCATTTGAAAGAGTCCCTGAAGGTAGTCTAGTTACTTTAAATAATTGTCCAGGGCCTTTTGGCTAAAGTGACTTTCCCCATGTAGCTTGCTTTTGTTATCTTAATTTTTCAGTGTCTTAATTTTTGTGCTTTCTTTATGCCCTACCTTCAGTTTAATTCAGTAAGCATTTGTCAAGAACAGAATATGCAGAGAGCAGTGCTAGACCCTGCAGGGGAAGGGAGAGTTGAAGAGGTGTGGCCCACCTGCTCTCCAGAGGTGTCTCCGTAATCTAGAAACACACTCACATGGCTAGTGCACCAGCCATCACATCCAAAACTCCAGTCCAAACATAGGTTATCATTATTTATTTTTGTTATAATTGGAATTTATCAGATCATGCACTGAATAAGTAAGAATGGATAGACTGAGAAAAAAAGAAGCCTTTGCTTGTGGAGTAGCAGGAAAATCAAACGGCTTATTTCTCATACAGAATGTTGAGGACCACAGCACCCTTGACCAGCAATGCTACAGAAACACAGGAAGGGAGTTTGAGGCTTCCAGAAAGAGTCAGTTTCTGGGTTAAGTCCTGAAAAATTACAAGTTATCTAAACAAAGAAGTTAAACTGTTTTCAGGCAGAAAAACAGAACCTTCAAGCAAGCAGAGTGATTTTTTTAATATTATGGAAAAATTAAACTTGAAAATTATTTAGGAAAGGAATATAAGGTCACCAAATAAACCCATTTTAAAAACAAGCAATTAGCCCAGTACTTGGGAGGCTGAGACAGGAGGATCACAGGTTTAAGGCCAGCCTTGGCAACTTAGCAAGACCTTGTTTCAAAATAAAAATAATAAAAGGCTTGGGAGTGTAGCTCAGTGGTAGAATGCCCCTGGGTTCAATCATAAGTACCCAAAACCAAAACAAAACAACAAGCAATTACTTTCACCAATTTTTAAGGAAAGGATAATTTAAGACCAAAACCAGAGTAAAGGAAATAATCTTAGAACAAAGGGCGAGGTTTTAACTGGAGTATGTTTAGCATCTTTTATCCCATCACACATCACTGGGGATCCCTGTCATACGTAGCCTCCCCCTTTCCATGACTGATGGCTGTGCATCACTGGAATGGAAAATGGAGTCTTTTGGAGGAAGAATGCAAGCAGTTTCCAGAGAGCAGAGTTCAAGAGCGTGATAAGAGCCCCACAAGTGTGGGGGAGTGCAGGAACTGGATAGGAAAGACCTTGAATGTGGTGCTAAGGAATTTGTTCTTTTTAAGTCTAAATCAAGTGGGCAATGACTGAAGACATTTTACAAGGGAATGATGCACCATGAGATTGTGTTCCAGCATGACCACCTGGAAAACAGTTTGGGAAATTGGAAGAAGGCCAAGAAAGGGAGAAAAATAACAAATTGAAGGTGAGACATTATAGTGGTTCTATTGGCCCAGTAAAGATGATAAGAAGTACAGAAGTTTGAGAGATCCAAGATAACATTAACAGGACTAAAGAACCGATTGAATTTGGAGGAAACTTGAAAAAGGAGAATCATTTAAAAATCCTGAGTTTCTCACTTTAGCCACAGAGTTGATGGATGGGAATACCTAGTTCACTCCAGGACAGTTAAGGGGGGGAGGGTTCAAGGGATTTAGAGGACTTTGACTTTGGATGTGTTAAATTTGAGATAGCTCTAGGACATGTAGGAGATGATGTCTAGCAACTGAAGACATGACTGGGGTTTGGGAGGAACATCTTGAATGAAGAACAGATTCAGGCATCATTAGCGAGAGGATCGTTGAAGCCAGAGGAGTAGATAAGCTATGGGAAGAGAGCCTGTTGAGGATAGGATGGATGAAGTCCTGCCCAGGCGAGACAGTGAGAGAAAAGGCAGGGGATTTGTAACAGTCGCTGCAAGCATGACAATACAAGCAAAGTGTGCTGGGGATATAGATACGCAAGACGCTTAGAAAGGCGTGCTGTGAGCCGAGCCTTCAATGGTGGGATCTGGAACCACTAAAGGGGACTCTACAGGCCAAGACAGGGAGAAAAAATTGTCTTTTATAAAACCTGGAAACAGTGGTTCTAGAAGACTTGAAGCAAAGATTGGGAGACGACAGGAAGCAAGGAACCATACCGAATTTCTGCTTTAATAGGTTTCAGATGAGCTAGACATTGCATTCCCTACAAGTTCCTAGGTAGCAAAGATAATCCCTGGACCACTCTTTGAAAAACACTTCATGTTTAAAAATAAACAAGAAACAAAATAAATCCCCCTTTTCATGCTTAAGAAGTGTTCTCCAGGCCTAACTGAATAGTGCTTGCTTAATACATACATATTTTCCCATCTATACAGACTTTAATAGCCATCCCCCATTCATCTCTTTCCAGATTGCTGATCAAAAGTGCTTTGTTTATCTTTATATCTCGAAGAGCTTCGGGGACTGTAATCATTCCCATTATCTTTATCCCTATAGGGCTTCCTAAATTCCAACCCTCATAATGTTCCAGAAAAGGTATGAGTTTTGACCCAAGTTGGATGGCTTGCTTTGTTTTCTGACATTTTCCAGCACTTTCTTCATCTTTTTAATCACAACAGCTTATAATCAGCCTTGTACAAAGTTCAGACATAATAAAACCCGTTTGTCATTTTTCTGCCCATTGGCCTTACCCTGTGTGATTTTGCTATAAATGGAAACCTACTGGAGTTACTACATCATGTTCTAGAAGGACTGACGGTGTGCACCAGAGGTGGCACACTCAGGTCACCCTCTCTGGCAAGTGACATTGGCAGACAGCAGGGCTACAGATCTGGTGTACTAACCACCTAACAGGTGCCCAACGGTGTATGACATTAGGGGCTATAGAGATGTAAGACCCCATCCCTTGCTTTTAAATAGATATCTGTGTAGGGCAATTGCCAGAAAACCAGCTATTACACTGTGTGCTAAGGATTTGGGGAGAATGTCCAGGTAGACACTTTCCAGGAGCTGGAGCTAGAGCTGACTTTTGAAGATATAGTATGACTTAGCTGGGCAATAACAAATAAGGGAGCGGATGTGGTGGTGGCGCACACTTGTAATCATGGTTTTTGGAAGGTTGAGACAGGAGGATCCTAGGTTTGCAGCCAGCCTCAGCAACTTAGTGAGGCACTCTGCCACTCAGTGAAACGCTGTTTCAAAATAAAAAATAAAATTGGGCTGGGGGTGTAGCTCAGAGGTGGAATGCTCCTGGATTCAATCCCCAGTAACACACAACACACACACACACACACACACACACACACACACACACACACACACATGGCATCTGAAATTGAGAAAGCATCATACATTGAGGAAGCTGTGTACAGTTCACAATGGCTGGAGAGGGTGATAGATAAGCCTGGAGGAGTTGAAGTAGACTGGGATCAGATCATCAAGCTCCAGCAAAACTGATGGATTAGTGAAGGCCAGATCTCCATTGTGACTTGAATCCTATGCAGTCTACAAAACAATTCAGGAAAGAGCTACAAACGACACACAGGTAGAGCTCCAGTATTTGTCTGGCATTCATGTCCACTCACTCCTCCCTAGAAAGGGAGGCCTGACAGCCAAGTGCAGCTAAATGAAGCTCTCCACCCAAGGAAAGGACTCTTTGGATTCCTCTTCTTACATCATCATGCTTCCCCATCCTCTGTCAAGTAGCTTGAAGATGGGATGCACATCGCTTATCTCAGTTTTGCCTTTTTCTGTGGTAGTTGAAATGGATCCCATCAAGGCTGACGGCAGACAGAAGTACTGCACCTGTGTGCAATTTCTCAAACTTCAACTGTGGTCCTCATGGGGAGCATCTTCTCTGCTCTGGATACTGTCCTTTCCCATTTATACTGGACAGGGTTAGGTGATGACGTTGTTGTTTCTTTTTTTTTTTTAATGATGTTCTGCAAAAAATGTCCCTGCTAAAAAGCAACAACTCATCCTGTTCCCTCGGCTGTGTCTGATCTCTCCACTAGTCATAGCTTCCTGGGGCTGCACTCCTTAATAATGATATTTTCTGATTCTTGTTAACCCTGGCATAACATAATAAGGGCTACCAATGTTTTAATAAACATATTTTCATGTCACCCTTTCTATAATCCCCAGGAAAGAGAATTTTGATTCAGTGTACCATCATCAGAAAATTGTTTTTCTTTCTTTTAAAATGTTATTCAGGTGTGTATTATTCTTTTCCTTTTATCAATTTTTCAGATTATAATAATCTATTATACCTTACAGTATCTTGCTTTGAGGAATTTAGGAAATAAAAGACAGGATCAGAAGCAAGTGCTGTAGGATGCCTTGATGAGAATTCATTTGAATGGTATTTACATAATACAAGATGTAGTACTCCAAGGATCAAGGTTATTCTGTGTTCATTAGTATGTTATGCTACTACAATTCACATTTAGGTCTTTTTACATTTTTAATTGGTACATTATAATCATGCATAATGGTTAGATTCATTGTGATATATTCACACATGCGCATAACATAATTTGGTCAATTTCACTCCCCAGTTCCTCCTCGCCCTCCCCAGTCGTCTTCTTCCCATTGTTCTCCCTTCTATTTTCATGAGATCCTTTTGCCCCCTTTTTTCTCTCTTCCTTCCATATATGAAAGAAAACATATGACCCTTGACCCTCTAAATCTGGCTTATTTCATTTAACATGATGTTCTCCAGTTCCCTCCATTTTCTGCAAATGAAATACTTTTGTTCTTCTTTATGGTTGGGTAGAACTCCGTTGCTTATACATGCCACATTTTAATCCCTTCATCTATTGACAGCCTCCTAGGTGGTTCCATAACTTGGCTATTGTGAATTGCACTGCTATAAACATGGGTATGCATGTATTGCTATAGTATGTTGGCTTTAATTCTTTTGGATAATATGGTTATATGGGTTATATGGTGGCTCCATTCCTAGTCTTTCGAGGAACCTCCATTTTGATCTTCACAGTGCTTGTACTAATTTACAGTCCTACCAACAGTGTATAAGTGTTCTTTTCCCCCTACATTCTTGCCAGCATTTATTATTATTTGTATTCTTCTTGTTTGCCATTCTAACTAGAGTGAGATGAAATCTCAATGTAGTTTTGAATTGCATTTCCCGAATTGATAAAGATGAAGATTTTTTTTCATATATTTGTTGGCTATTTGTATTTCTTCTTTTGAGAAGTGTCTATTTAATTCATTCGCCCATTTATTCATTGGGTTGTTGGTTGGTTGGTGTTAAGATTTTTGAGTTCTTTATATACTCTGGATATTAGTCCTTTGTCAGAGAGTAGCTGGTAAAGATTTTTTCTCATTCTGTACCTCTCTCTTCATGCTCCTAATTGTTTCCTTTGTGGTGCAGAAGCTTTTTATTTCATGGCATCCAGTTTATGAATTCTTAGTATTATGTCCTGAGCTTTAGGAGTCCTACTAAGGAAGTTGTTGCCTGACCCTATATGTTGGATTGTTTTTCTTATGTTTTCTTCTAACAGTTGTACAACTGGTCTAATTCCTAGGTCTTTGATCCATTTTGAGTTGACTTTTGCACAGGATAAATGGTAGGAACCTAGTTTCATTCTTCTTATTTGAAAGTACAGTTTTCCCAGGCCCATCTGTTAAAAGGTGGCCTTTTCTCCAACATATGCTTTTGGCATCTCTGTCAAGGATCAGATGACTGTCCCTGTGTCTTCTGTTCCACTGGTCCATGTGTCTGCTCTTATGGCAGTACCATGCTGTTTTTGTTACTATAGTTCTGTAGCATAGTTTGAAATTGGGTATTGTGGTATCTTCAGCAATACTCTTTTTGCTCAGGATTGTTTTGGCTCTTCTTGGTCTTTTATTCTTCCATCTGAATTTTAGGACTTTTTTTCAAGTTTTGTGAAGAATTTCATTGGTACTTTGGAGGAGATTGCATTGGATCTATAGATTTCTTTTGGTATTATGGCTATCTTAACAATATTAATTCTGCCTATCCATGACCATGGTAGGTCTTTCTATCTTCTAGTGTCTTCTTCAGGGTCTTTCTTCAGAGTTTTATAATTTTCACTGTAGAGGTCTTTCACCTCCTTGGTTAAATTTATCTGTAGGTCTGTGTTTGTTTATTTGTTTTGTTTTGTTTGTTTGTTTTTGAGACTATTGTGAATGGAATTTTCCTTTTCAGTGGATTTGTTATTGATATTATAGAAAAGCTATTGATTTTTGTATGTTGATTTTGTATATTCCTACTTTGATTAGTTTGTTTACCAGATCTAGAAGTCTTCTGGTCCAGTTTTATTTTAATATTGTAAGCATAGGATCATATATCTGGGGAAAAAACAATATTTTAACTTATTCCTTTACTATTTATTTCTCTTTTATTTCCTTCTCTTGCCCAATTTCCTTGGTTAAAATTTCAAGTACTATATTGAACAGGAATAGTAAAAATGGATATCCTATATTATTCCTGATCTTAAGAGAAATCCATTTTTTTAGGTCTGTTATCTTTATTGATTTTATGTCTGGATGTCCTATCTATTGATGAGAAAGGTATGCTGAAATCAACCAGTATTGTGGCTGGGGTTGGGAGTGTAGCTCTGTCAGGGCTGCTGTCCAACCCTCTCACCTATGCAGCCTGTACAACAAACTGGATTGTGTTGCACCTGTCATTCAGGGAGCCTCAGTCCGTGTGCTGGGGAAGGTATGCAGGACATGTCAGTCGATCCTCTTCACCCTTCTGAGTAATGGGGCAGGTGGTGCAGGTCCCACAGCAGGATGTTGTAGAGTCCTGCTTTCCATCCAACCCTGATCTGTCCCGGTTCCACCCGCTGTCTGGCACACTTCTTGCCCCATGATTCAGGCTGCCAATTTCTAACGAAAGCGCTCTTCAGCATTCTCTGCTCTGCAGACTGACAGTTACAGCTTCTATACTCCAGACCTTCCCCCAAGTCTGTGTTATATGGTGCCCAGACTGACTCATGACACGGGCACCCACCGGTCCAGTGAGAAGTTAAACCTAACTGGCTATTTGGCCTTGGGTTCTCAGAAAGCAAGTATACCAATAGCAAGGTGGGGAAGAATAAACAAAAAATAAAATAGAGGGTGAAATAGGAAAAACAAAGGCAAACTGCAGAGCTTTCTAGTCTCCTGCTCAAAAATCCAAACAAAGATTAAGCTGCTGCTGCTTCCCCACTTCCACTAACTGCTAGGGGTGCTGGAACTTTCTCCTGCACTGGCTCAGCTCTCTGTATCTGAGGTAACTTAGTGAGACCCTGTTTCAAAATAAGAAAGGGCTGAAGTGTAGGTCAGTGTTAGAATGCCTATGGGTTCAATCCCGAGTACCACACACACACACACACACACACACACGCACGCACGCGCGCAGGAATTTATAAAACCTGTGATTTTTTCCTTGGGTTTTGATAGTGGTGAGAGGAAACCCAAAAGTTCAGGGGTAGGATTTGACGTTACATATCACAATAGGATCCTTTATATGGATCATAATTTATGGATCATTTTTATTTTAATGGGGGAAATTAGTTCGTAAGCATACATATATACACACCTCTTTTGTGATTATAAAGATAGTTGGGGGATACAGAAAAAGACATCAAAAATGTATCCATAACCTCACAACTCAGTAAAAGCCATTGTTAATATTTTAGGATTTTTTTTCTCCTTTTGAAGTAATTCTGTCTTAAATAGTGAAAAGAACTTACATTTAAATGGGGAAGAGGATTTTTAGTTAAATATAACTGAAAACAAAACAAAGCACCTCCTTTGAGTCCTTGAAACCAGCCATTGTCTTGCTCTTCTTCCTGTACTTAGTTTTACAGAATATCATAGATTGTAGATGGGGTTGGGGGAGAGAAAGAGAGGTAGAACGTACTATACTACCTGTCCCACTTGTAAATATTATAGTATGTGTGTTACTGAGGATTGAACCCAGGGGCATTCTGCCTCTGAGTCACACCCTCAACCCTATTTTATTTTTTATTTTGAATCAGGGTCTCGCTCATTTGCAGAGGGCATCAATAAGTTACTGAGACTGGCTGCGAACCTGTGATCTTCCTGTCTCAGCCTCCCAGGTATTAGTATTACAGGTGTGCACCAGCACGCCCGACTAAATATTATATTCTAGTAAATGAATTTTTGTGACTAGACATCAAGTTATGACTAGGACAAGACTATATTATAATGCTTAGGAACTGGGGAGCACATTGCATTCATTACTGTATCTTCCTAATCTATCCAGAATATGTAATATGGGCTCAATAAATTCCTTTTGAATTATCTTCTTTATCACCAGACAGTGCAGCACATTTTTAAATATTGGATAAAAATATGCCTTTTTGATAGTTCTCTCAGGAGCCAGGCATGGTGGTGCAAGCTTGTAATCCCAGTACTTGAGAGGCTGACACAGGAGGATCGCAGGTTCGCGGCCAGCCTCAGCTACTTAGTGAGGCCCTCCACAACTTAGTGAGACCCTGTTTCAAAATAAAGAATAAAAAATAGGGCTGGGGGTGTAGCTCGGAGGTAGAATGCCCCTGGGTTCAATCCCCAGTAGCACAAAAAAAATAGTTTTCTCAGTAGCCAAAGTCCAAATTTTTATTATAAAGAAGAAATAAGCATTGGACTTCTTTTTGTTTTGCAAAGCATAGGTACATAGTTTGTAAGAATTTACTTTTCTGAGTGATGTAATAAAGACGAGAGTATGCTGCTATTTACAATCTGCATCACATCTCTATGAGAATAATCCATCTCCCCACCCCCATTTCCTCCTCTGATCAAACCCACGGCTGACTCCACACGTTTTTCACAAGGGCCTCTTCATTCCTTAAATGACATGATTGAGTTTAAAATATTCACCTAACCTGTTTAAAGACTTTATTCAGATGAGTATAAATACATTTGTTCCTAACTGCTTTCTTTGGTTTGCTTTTCCTAACATTCTCCTAGATTTCTTAATCTAGGACCTTCCTTACATATATTGCAAATGGTACCAGTGTTTGGTACTAAATGTATTCTTGCTTATGCATCAAAGAAACATTCTCTTCCTTGATGGATACCTTTTAATGAAAACAAGACATGTAAAAATAACAAAATATAATTAAATAAAATTCCTAGATTGTTCATTTTCAAGATTATGTGAGATTTCTTCTCTTTGTAGTACTCTGTGGGGAATTTTGTTGTCTTGCTTTTCGTTGGGCTTTTTTATTACTAGCAAAGAGAGAAATACTGTTAGTCTGGCAGAATCATTCATGGGGTTTATTTCAGTTTTAATTAAAACTTATACCAAGATTTTGACAGACACTATTTCTATATAGGCAGTATTATCTTTTCAAAGTATTTGATTTTTGAAATCAAGATTTTTAATGTGGGAGTCAAAACTCCTATTACATTTCTTGTCACTCCTTAGAATCATGATGTGCTTCTCAGATTTCTTGAGTATCACCTTTTTATTATAAAATGAGAAAATGCAGAAAGATGCCATTTGTGTGTTTTCCATCCCAGCCCTAGAGAAAGAGCACATAGAGCTACAGCAATTTAAAGTGAGCCTAACCGCTTGCTTGATGTGGCCATCACTGATTGTCAAATGTGATTTCAATACCCCATAAACTTAGAGGCACTTACTTTGCTCCAGTTGAAGCAAAGTTGTTAAAAGTTTGATTTTCATCCTGATGGTGAAAAGAAGACATTTCCTGCAGGAAATAGGATTGCACTATCATTAAAAATGTATACAACCTCTGCTGCATGCTCTTTTTTAATGGAGTTGTTGCCCTATTTGCAAATATGTAAGAAAAAGACATTGAGAGCTGCCCCGGTTGAAGGAAGGGAACAACAGTGTCAGTTTCCCAACAGCAAGTGGGTAGCTGTCATCAGATAGGACAGCACCTATAAGATTAGTATGGAAATGGAGGCCTGTTGGTTTTAATAAAAGAGTGGTTAGTGGTTACGTTGTTCCACTCCCTGGCTCCAAAATATGTACAGTCTGGGTTCAATTCTATGAATAGTCCCTGGCAGCTGCTGTCCATTCCAGCAACTCAGCCTCTAGTCCTTGCCTCGCAGGTCCTTTTAATACATACACACAGACACCCTAGAAATGGAGCATCTGTTTTCCAAGACTAGTCGTCCCAAGATGTTCAATTCTTAGTTCTCTTGTAGGAAAAGATTATTTGTGTATGCATGCATGTGTGTGCATGCATGTGTGCGTGTGAGAAAGAGAGACAGAGAATCATATCTATGTGAAAATAATGTTTAACTGAAGGATATACTTCCAATTTACAAAGACTTCTTTAAAACACGTGTTCCTGGCATGCAACCCCAAAATGGGGGATTAGTTCTTTTATACTTAAATCTATTTAATTTACTTAAATCTATTTAATTAATTCAGGGTTATCTTTGAGGATAGAAAGATAATGCCTAGCTGAGGTTGATAGTCTCACTGCATGGAATAAAACTGAAGAATCTTGACAGTTCTTAAATGTGGAGAAGAGGATAACTTGGAATACCTGGTTTTTATGAAATAGTTTACATATTTAAATTTATGTATTTGAAAAAATCCCTAGGAAAAGGCCCAAGACAAACTGTCAGGAACCACGTCTATTTGCATGACTACAGCTGTTAACCTCTTTGGATGCCTTGGCATTCATGGGTGAGAGCATAGAGTATACAATATTGATTAGAGAATAAGTGCCTTCGAAATCCTAGGTTTTACCTGTTTTTGTTTACTTCCTGGAAGAACACCTAGCACATAGTAAATGATTAACAAATTTGTTAAATGACTGGAAGAATGGATGGATAGATGGAAGGATGGATGGATGGATGGATAAAATATATTAAAATCCCAACTTGACCACTTAACTACTACTCTCTTTATAAAGCACTTTCTATGTAGTACACATGCATTAGTGTATTTACTATCATTATTTTTATGTTAGTATAATATTTTTACTGCATTGAAGCTTGTCAGTTTAGAGTCAGATTGCATGGTTATCTAATACATCTTTTTCCCATAGGCCAAGATAATCCATCCAGATAATTCTGCAATAGAATAAATAGAAATGCTAACAGTCATCTAGCCCAGCTATTTTGGTATTTTAGTGGGGTAATTAAAGACCAGAGAGATTAATTGATTTGCCCAAAGTCGTCTTCATATAGGTATATGGAAAATATAATCTTTGTGTCCATGAGAAGTTAGAGTCTGATGATCCCACTCTAGGTAACTTATTCATTTACTCAACAAACTCTTGCTTTTTCTATAAATCTGTGAACTTTCCTCATATGGGGGAATTCAAAGATGGCTGGACCCCATTCACTAGGAGGTAACAATTAAAGGAGACATGCTTATGAATAAGGAAATATGTGATTATAAACAAGGGAACCTGTGATTTGGGAAATGTATAAACAAAGGGCGGAATAAAAATGAATAGAAAGAATGAAACAACTTACCTAGTCATGAGGCCTGGGGAGAGAAAATCTGTATAAGCTACAACTTGGAGGATCCAGTGGACTTCTCTGTGTCTGTAATTAGAGGTCAGAGCTAAGATTTCAGTTATAGCCAATTAAATGCTCATAATGGCATCAGAGAAACAAACAAGCTACTAGCCAATGTCATTCATTTAGAAACATGTAAACTTATGCACAAGTGCGTATTTCCCGCTAGCTCTGCTCTGCAGAGTCTCACAGTGAGGCTCCCAACCACATTACATGCTGCTTCATCTTTGATACCAATGTCTTTGAGAGAAGAGTCTGCATGTTCTCCATCTTTCTATTCTGAACACTCAGCAGAGTGCCTGGCACACGGTAGATGTGCAATAAATGTTGTTTTGAATTGACTTACACCTACCAACCAGTATATTAAAAAATAGAAAATAAAAGAAAAAAACAAGCTGTGTGATTTCCTCTAGACACAGTTGTAATTTACTATCTAGGACAGTCTCACCAATCAAACATTTATCTGCAGTCCTTGAGAGGATAATTTACCTTCGACAATTATTATTAATACCTTTTACCAACATGGGACTATAGCAAAATTGAACTTATGAAAAATGCCCGTCTTTTTTCATCCTTGAAATAATTACACCTTTCAAAAAACTATATTTTTCGGGTTTCCAGATGATGGTGTTTTTCAAATCTCAGGTTGCAAAAGCTGAATCCTTTTATCAATAATGTGCCAGATAGAGACATGTCCAAGGTTACTGAAACAGCACCATAAATCAACTCCTTGATGATATGTCTCACAAGATTAAAAAAAAGAGTTCATATAACATTTTGCAGATGGAAAATGTCCCATAGGTTGTTGTACATTTAAAATGATACAAAAAAGCAACTACATAGGAATACAGTAATTATATCATTGACCAAGTAAAGAAACATTTAGATAATTTGGTGATAAAATGAGTGTTAATAATTATTTTTAAATTACATTTTGGCAGAGCACATTCATGTTTTCATTTGCCAAATGAAGAAATGAGTTGTACATTTCCACTATTAATACAGAAGGCAATAAGATACTGTAAATGAATAGTAATGTTTTTCTTTCATCCTGGAAATCTGCTTCAAATATTCATTTTTCCCATCAAATGCATGTTATTACCATAGATTTCCTAATGTCATTGTATACTTTGAAAGTGAGTACTACTTAAATTTAAAACACAAAAGAATGAGTGTCAGATCACCCTGACTGAGAAAAACTAGAAAATCAAAGTAATTATATAGACAATTTGCAGGTAAAAAAAAAATAATTTACCCCTGTTTTCTTCTTAAATTTTTCATTATCTGTCTTGGTCAACATTCTCACTGCCATGACCCAATAAACCTGACCACACAACTTAGAGGAAGGAAGATTTGTTTGCTCATAGTTTTTGGGGATTTCAGGGTTCAGCCCATGTCAAGACAGGTCTGCAGAGCTCAAGGCAGGGCAGCGGGAAGCAGAGAGAGGGATGAGTATAATGGCTCACATATTGTGGAAGCCAGAAGCAAAAGACAGAGCAATGGGGGAAAGAACCATATATAATCCCCAAGGCCACAACCCCAGGGACCCACCCAGGTGACCACCCAGTAAATTCATTACAATGGATTTTTCCACTGATGAGATTACAACCCTCATGACTTAATTATGTCAACTCTGAACATTAATACATGTGCTCTTCAGGGGACATTCTATATCTAACCATAACATTATCACTGTTCCCGATTCTGGCTTCCCTCACCAAGCTCTCCTTATGTTCTTAGTTCTTAATTTTTACTCTCTTAATTCTTAATTCTTCTATTTTTATTTCCACATAGAAAGCTTCCCCTTTGCTACCACCTCTGTTAGACACATACACAAGTATTCCTGATACCTTGCTTGATAATTTCAGCTCACGTCATCATTAAAGGATGTTGGGCTCATAGCCTGGGTCAAATCTCAGGACTACCACTCACTAGCTAAGTGAGCCTGGGCAAGTTATTTCAATACTTTAAGCCTCCATTTTTATCATCAATAAAGTAGGAATTGTAGGATCATTTTGAGAGGTAAGTAAGCACATACTATGCTCACTAAACTTCCATTAAATGTAAACTGTTGTTCTTATCATGACCTCTGACCTGAAGCATAGAAAAGATAACTTCAGGCTTCTCTTCCAGATCCAGAATTCTTGTGTTCTGAATGAATTTCACTCTCCACATTTTTATTTATGACATTCTAGAGAGATCACTGGAATTGTATCCATTTATCATAAAAAGCCATCTAAGATATAGGAGAGGGGAAAAAGTAGACCCATGAAGCCTGGTCATGTGGTCGGAGCCAAAAAGAATCCAATTTGATATAAAGTCGTTTCACTCAAGTGCTCTGTGGCAGGGATTCTGCTGAGGTAGGGAATTTGAACAGAGCACCTTGAGACCAATGTCACAGAAAATATTCCGGCAAATAATTAATGGTGTGTGTATATATATTGCCAGCTACCCTGCTGGAGCCCCGCATCTCTCAGAGCAGATTAGTAGCCCTTACCCAGGTGCCAGGCCATTTCAATACATACTTTTCTCAATGATCATTATCCTGAAATAAATCCAAATTAAATTTTATGAACCAGGATTGAAATTATGTGCCTTCGGTATTGAGCCTTCTAATAGCAGTTATTTTTATTGAAGTATTAAAGCAATTGGCTTGAGTCATCTCGGAAATACTGCCTTTCTATTTCTAATACAGTTAGGAGGCTGTCAGCACATCTTACCATGGATTGGAGATATTTGCTTATTAAATGATTTTTACCAAGAAAAAAAAAACCCATTACAAAAAAACATCTTGTTTCCAAGGGTGTCCTGGGGACAGAAATGAAAGCAACATGTTACATTGAATTATAGAAATAAAATAAGCTGATTCAGCTAATAGATTCAACAGCAATATAAGACATCATTTGCAAGTCAAAGACAACTGCGACTTAATTTAACTGACAATCAGATTTCTACTGTAGGCTGTGATATTAGGTAAAAATAGTCGCTTGAACTATGGGAACTGTTGAATGTTATTTCAACACTCTAGGTTAGGCATTCATACTTCAGGACTCTTTAAATGTGATTTTTTTTTTTTTTTGCCTTGCTCATGCAGAGAAAAAATAAAACCGAAGCACTAAGGGTGATTGGTGCAGTGGGAAGGATAGAGGGGAGATGAAGGGAACATGCTTTGGATGGAAGTTCAGGGTTTACTTCCTGGCTGTTTGGACTTCAGGTAGGGATTCCACCTTGTAGAATCTCAATGACCTTATTTGTAAAATGGAGATGATAGTGTATCTCAGGAGTATTGTAGGGGCTAAAGGAAATAACATGTATGAGAAGCATATCACGATGCCTAACACAAAGAAATCATTGAGTAGATGAAGTTTTACTTCCTCTTCCCCCATTCAGTGTAAAACTGTTTCCTTCATCAACTGTCCTTCCTTCCTTCCTTCCTTCCTTCCTTCCTTCCTTCCTTCCTTCTTTCCTTCCTTCCTTCCTTCCCCAAATCCCTCCCCCATCCCCTTCCTCTATTCTGCTGGTCTCTTTCCTCATTTATCTGAAATCCCTTAGTTGTTTTGTCCCACAGAGAAGAAATAACCAGAAGGGTTAGCAAGTCCCAGGTGACCAGACCTGCAGATGTGATGGTTTCACCCAGTATCCCTGGTGCTGTGGCTGTGGTGCCGCACGTTTTCTGCTTCCTCTTTGAATTTCCTGTGGGTGTTTTCTATGCAGTCTCCAAGACTGGAATGGTGCTTAATCATTTTTCTAAATGTCACATCACCCAGCATGTTGCCCTATACCCAGTAAGCTCTCAAAAAGAGACCTATAGTTTGGATTAGATGAAATTTAGAGTCCCAGACACCCTGGATCATATGTCCTCTTCCCAGTCTCCCAACCCAATTTTTATCATTGCTCATCTCAGATAACAGTGCCCTCAGCTCCCAGCAGCTCAAATATAAAAGCTGGATACATCGTTGGGTTCCCTCTTCCCTGGTTCCACAAGTCCTGCCAGTCACTTCCAGTCAATCACATCTCCTTAGCATCTCCAGTCAATCACATCTCCTTAGCATCTCTGGAATTGGTCCACTTGATTCAGTCTGCCATTGCCTGATTCACATGCTGTTGTTTCTTGCCTGCATTGGTGCAGAAGCGTCCATGGGTCCCCTCACCCCTCCTCAGTTTGCAGACAGTGTGATCATTTGCTATCTCAAAGATGACCATCTCACTCTCTTTACTTCTTCAAGAAGTCAGAACTAGCTAGTATGTTTTATGTTTTACTGCTTACCTTTCTGGTTTTATTTCTTACCCCAACCTCTCCTTCCCAGACACAGAGAAATACATAGTTCCTGAAATGTGACATGCTTTTCCCAGTAGGCTATTTTGTCCTCTCCACCTGGGGCATTTTCCCCTCTCCTCTCTCTGTTCTCTTTCTCCTTCTTCTCTTCCATTCTAGGAAGCATTCTTTGACACCCCTACTCCCAACACTGATGGTTTAGCTGCTGTTCTTAATACTGTAGCAGCATGGACCACGGAGTTTTTCTCCTAGAAGAAAATATGTGTAAGTTTAAACCCAAAGAATAGTTAATCAACTGAAGCAGGTAGAGAGCAATCAGTAGATACATTTTTTAAAAAGTACTGAGTGAATGAATAAATTAACTAATGCATGAATGAATGAATAAATGAATGAATGAATATGATTTTGACAAGACACCCCTGTAATCCACGTCACTAAATCCCCAATGTTCTGTTGGTTGAAGTTCACTCCGGAAGCATAAGGTAAAACATACAAATATAAATTTTCCCTAAATTTTTGCTCCCTCTCCAGGAAGCTCTGAGCATTTTGCAATACATTTGTATGAAAGCTCATTTCATAAAATAAGACAACTAAAGCTGCCCGATCTTTTACATGGAAACACTTAATTATAGACAAGCCAGACATCAAGATAAAGGATATTTCTGTGCACTGTGAGGTAGAGACAGGGTAGGAATCAGAGCTCACTGTGGTCCATTGCTGACTCTTTTACACCTAGAAAATCCTTGTGAAAATGAAATAAAGCAAGAAGCAAGGCAACAGAACGTGTGTGTGTGCATGCACATGCACACACACACATACACACACACACACACACACACACACACACACACACACATATATAGTCTCAGGAAGCTGAAAGAATTGGAGGAGCTATTCTCTGTGAAAATCACATTCTTTATCACGACTGGAAATGAACTGTTTTAAACTGAACAATAGAGAAATATTAAAACCTTTTCTGCCTGTCCCCTTGGTGTCCCACTGAACACTATCTTGTTGTGTTTTCCCAATCTCATGACTTCTCTCCTAAGAGAGGAGACGCTATAAGAAGCTGCCATTGTGAACAGTCCTGGAGAACCAGAATGCTTTTGCCACACAATAACTGAGTGGCTGTTTGGGCTGGACAGCGTTTTCTTTGCCGTTTGCAAAGCCAACATGGAAAGGAGCCACTAAGTACATGTCATGGAGACGTCAGATTAGCTGGGTGAGCTGGGAGCGTATGATGGCAAAGAGATGTCTTTATCCCAGTCAGTGTTGCACATGTAGACAAACAGACTGCAGTAGCTCAGTGACATTTCCAGAAACTTCCTTGAAAAGGGCATCCCTAGACAACCTGAGTCACCAAATAATGTCTTTAGAGTCAGGTAATGGTCTGTGCATTAGGAGTATGCACTCAAAGGAAAAGAACGTCTCTTGTCCTTGATGCAGAGTAAGTGACATTAAATCCAGCAGAAAGAAAAATAGAGTCAATTGCATGACATAATTTGTTTGCTATAGACATTGTCTCTCCCCTCTTTCTTTTTTTTTTTTCATTTTCCTTTCTCCTTTTATTGACCCTGTTTTCCACCATTCAGTGGAGGAGGATAAGCAGAGGGACTTGTTTTGAATTCCGAAACCAGGGTGACCTGAGGCTCAAAAGTCTGCCAGATGAATCCTAATAACGCAGGGACCGTGCTCCACCGCAGCCCCAGAAGTAGCGGAGCTGATGAGTTTCAGGCGCACTTCGAACACCCCAGAGCTTTAGGCAGAATTACAATGTCAATCAAGCTTATTCCCTTCCCAGCTTCCTTTTCTTTACCCAGGGATCGATTAGCTTTAGTGGGATGTCTGAAGTTCCCAACTTACTATAGAAAGTGGATTGGATTTGGAGACACCTAGACGTAAGTTTGAACCCAGTCCAGTCAATCACTGCTTGGGTGATCTTGGGCAATTCACTTAAATTTGCTGCTTATCAGTCTCCTGACTTATAAATAAAAAGGCATTGATTCATTCATCAAGCAAATAGTTTTGAGGACTTTAGTACCTGCGGGGTAAGATGTAAGAGCTGAACTTTTAATGATTAAAAAGTGACATCTGTCCCAAGGGTAGGTGGATATTGTAAATACATAAAATGTAATAGAAAAAGCATTGCTGAGATGAAATTAAACGTGATAAAATATTTGAAGCATCTAACACATTGCTTGCTTTATGGTTAGCACTTAAGACATTGCTACATCCTCAAACCTATGTTTTTTTAAATGATCTTATTTCCCTTATAAAAATTAAAACTCCCATTGCTTCAATGCAGTGACTCTCATTAAGGTATCAATCTGACCATCCAATTAAAGAACAGAAATTTACCCTAAGGGGAAATGTATGCTCCCATAAAAACTTACTATTTTTAAGCTGGGGCTTTCTAACTGGAATGAAAGTCAGATTAAGGCAACCAATAATTATAAACGCCTACTATGTTTTAAGTAATGTGGAAGTTATAATCTTCCCCTTCAGGAGTGTTGAAGTCTATATGATTTGTGAAAGTAAAATGTCAACCTATTAACCAGGAAAGAGCTGAATTTTAAGAGCAACAGAAGTTTTAAATGATTGACATTAGGAAAGATTTTACAAGACTCTACGTAAGTGCAAAAGAATTATGCCTTGCACAGCCATTAATGGAATAAGAGTTCAGAGAGAAGAGAAATTTTCTCGGTGGAAAATATAAGGGATGTGCTGTGGAACTTAATGGATGTTGCCTCCCAAGCACCCCTCCCACCGGTAGCTTGACCCCCTTGCCCTTCAGGAGTACTGTAGCCCAGCTCCTCAGGAAGGTTGGATTCTAGTCACCAGTTCTCTCCTTACTTAGTGAAGAGTTCTACATGTTTAGTTTGGTTCAACAAAGATCCTCGTTGTTATCAATGAGAATAAATATTAGTTTAACCAAAGTTAAACATGTGAATTAAGAATCTGTGAGCTGGGCATGGTGGCACATGCCTGTAATCCCAGAATGTGGGAGGCTGACACCGGATTGTAGGTTCAAGGACAACCTCAGCAACTTAACGAGGCCCTCAGTAACTTAGGGAGACCCTGTTTTGAAGTGAAAAATAAAAAGGGGTGGGGTGTAGCTTAGAGGTAGACTGTCCCTGGATTCAACCTCCAGTACCAAAAAAAAAAAAAAAGAATCTGTGAATTTGAGGGGAGTCTTGTATATAAACAGAAGGTATGATAAATAACAACCTTTATGTGGCACAGTAATATAATATGATTTATTTCATCCTTTCTGCAACTCTGAAACTTGGAAGAATAAAGGGTGACTTTCCCAAAACCACCTAGCTGGTACTGGTAGGTGTGGGATCAACCCAAAGCCAGTGTTCCGTCTACTGCTTAAAAATGCCATGCAATAGGAAAAAAGTTGCTTAGAAATCATTGGTCACAAAGAGGAGCATAAAAGTTAAATTTGGACTGGATCCTTGCTACTCAAAGTGTCCCATAGATCAGCAGCATTGAATGTCACTTTTGGGAGCTGTTGAAAATGCAAAAAATTGGAGCTGGATGTGGTGGTGTACATCTGTAATCCCAGTATTTGGGAGGCTGAGACAGGAGGTCCTCTGCAACTTAGTGAGACCCCATTCCAAAATAAAAAAATAAAATAAAATAGGGCTGGGGATGTAACTCAGAGGTAGAATGCCCCTGGGTTCAATCCCCAGTACAGCAACAATTAAAAAAAAAAAAAGAAAGAGAAAAAGGAAAAAAATGCAGAAAATTGGGGCTAACCCAGAATTCCTGAATCAGAAATATTTTAGTAAGCTCCCCCATGTGAATCTTAGGTAGTTTCTACATCTCTAAATTGGATACAGCATAACCCACAGAACTGTGCAAATGAATTAATATATAAGAAAACACTTTTGTATGGAAAAGCACTATGTAAATTTAAAGCTTCATAAAATAATGATTATTATTCTCATTTATACTAACTCAGCCGTCCCTATCAGCATTTTGTCCTCCAGTTGAATATAAATAACACAAATTCCTGGAGCTCTTAGGAACTTGAAGGTAATCAAACTAGACTTAGTTCAGGTGTAGTATTTATCCTAGACAAGATAATAAATTTATATTAAGGTGCCAATTTAGCAAATATCCCTCAATGCAGATTGTATTTTAGCTAATTATGAGATAATTCTTTTGAATTCTTATTAATTTTTATAGCTAATCTGCTCTCCAGGATTATTTTAAAGAATACTGTGTCTAGGCCAGTAAGAAACATCAATTATAAAATATTATAACACATTAAATATACTTTTTGAAACTGCAGTCTCTCTCCCAGGTTCATTTTCCCCTTCACATTTATGTAGCAAAAGTTTACATCTTAAAGATCTGAAACAGGAAGAATGTGGAATTCAAGAGTCATCTTGGAGCCCAAAGCCTATGCTGACTCCTCATTCAGTGCTCTCCCTCTCCCAGGTGGGACAGAATGTTTTGCTAACATGAGCCATGGCTGAAACTGAAGTTGAGAACAAGCCCATGAGCTTGGAATCAAAGGACTTACTTTGAAGCCTCAGCTTTGCTTAATTTCATCGTGGACCCTTGTACATATCCTTTGCCTCTCCTACGTACATTTTACAACCTGAAAAATAGATGCCAGAAACAATGGTATTGAAAAGATGTAGAGGTGAATGTTTAACATTGCTTTTCAAGATGTTCCATAGATGCCTTTGGTTTATTCCCTAAGTTTTATAGATCACATCCATAAGTGATAATCAAACACAAATTATTTTCCTATTCTTTTGAGATATCTGTCCTCCGTGCCCTCCCAAGTAGTGCTCATTATTTTTCCCTGTGGTCTCTTCTTCAGCCTCCTTTGTGGCTGTTCTGCCTCTTTCCATCCTTCAAGGGCTCTGCATTGGTCCTTGAGTCTGGCTCCTTGCCCGACTCTAACTTCACCTTTTAACTACTGAGAATTCCCACTCTCCATCTGCACTTCAAATCCCTCTCCTGAGTGTCACTCCTATAAATCTACCTACTGTCTGGGCATTTCCAGTGATAGCCCATGGTCACTCCAAAACATGGCTCAAATTGAACTCACTCTCGGATCCACAGCCCTGCTCTTCCTCCTTATCTGTAGTTTCCTATTAATGGCCCCAGCATCCTCCTAGTATTTCAAGCTAGAAATTTAGTAATCCTCTGGTTATTTTCTCCTTCACCTCCTAAATACCGTTGAGCATGACAAGACCTTTTCCACTACTTTTGTCCAAGCTGTCATTAATTTTCACATGAGTTATAACTACCTGTTTCTCTGCCTGCCTAGAATTTCACAGAGCCTAAAACTAAACTTCAAGCTGTATCAAATGCAGCTCCCCAGACCCAAAGAGTTTAATTCGATGTAGGCTGTAGGGAGAATGTGCCTTTAACAAATACTCTCCAAGATGCCAATGCAGGTCAGACCGGGAAGACTGATCTAATCCATTCTCTACCATGAAAGGATGATCCTTCTGATACACAAATCTGATCCAGCCACTCTCTGCTTTAAACGCCTCAGAAACTCCACATTTCAGATAAAGTCCAAAGTCCTTAACATGGACGTTCGCCCTCTGTCTGCTGCCTTCATTTCTAGCCTGGTGTTCTGCCACATTCACCCCCTACATGCAATCGCAAGAGAGTATTGCCTGTAAAGCAACCAGAGGTGAGGACAGGAGAGAGACAGTGGAAGGAGCTAGCTGAGAACATGCCTAACATTAGCTCATTCGATCCCCCCAGTTGCTTCCATCACCATTTAAAGAAAGAGAATAGAAACCCACAGGTGGAGAGTAGCATGCCCAGGCTATATGGGCAGTGACAGAGTTGGGACCAAACCCAACACAGTCAAACATCAAGACATCTTTTACTTTTCCATATTTCTACCATAGGATGTACTTCAGAAAAATGAGTGATGTCAACCTATATAATTGCCAATATATAACTGGCCAATATATAACCTATATAATTGCCGTGATTGCCAATTATAGCCAAGTGAAACAGGATAATCTTAAGTAAGACAGACAAAAATCTGGCAAGTTCTAACATTGTGGACAGCAGCTGAAAAACCAGGGGACAAATCAGGGGAGTAGTCATCACACTGTTATGATACTTTTTAAGTGGATCCTTCAGGAAGATCATCAATGCCAGAGACTAAACTATAAATCTAGATATGGATAGGGCTATGGGTATGGATAAAAATATAAATATTGGTGTAGATAGATATATAGAAACAGATATTGCAAGTACCACATAGGTGATCCAACAGGTTCACCTATAGCGTCAGCAAGAGCAATTACAGTCTTGTGGTTTGTAGCCAGACACCCCCTAACCCGGAATGTGATGGTGCCGGTGGTCACAGCTCAGTGGCAAACATTCAGGCATCTTCTCAGTTGCTGTGAAGTCTTCTACTTTGTTAGGCTGCTCAAATCAGATTTGCTCCAGGACAAATCAGTATAGGGCTTAGTGTCATACGGAGTAATTTGACTAAAGCAGTAAGTGTGCCTATTTATATTCACACCCATGCCCAGCAGCTCCCAGGGATGTGATAAAGCATTGCTTTCCAAATGGACATAAAATATACATAGTTCTCATATAAGCTACTGCACATTTTCCTGGTGCCTATCACTGCTATATTGATAGCCATGGGTCCAAGTAATTAGGAGAGTGCTGGGGAAAGAGACTGTGTTCACATTTCATATCCTCAGATTAGTGAGGTCCTTTCCAGGCCGTGACCAAATCAGTTTAATTCAATTCAATTTTTAAAAATCTACCCACCCTCCTTGCCTATCTATACAAGGGATAGTGTTAGAAGCTATGGGGCAGGCATGGGTCATAGGTGGTCAGAAATACTGAAGAGGATAGCGGTTAAGCAAACAACAATAGAAAGATCCTGGTGCCAGACTCCTGGATAAGATGCTCAGGTCTGCCCCTCTCTAGACTTGTGGCTTTGGGCAAGTTTGTTTCCACTCCCTGGGCCTGAGCCTGCTCATCTATGAGATGGGGCTGTGTCTCTCCTTCATGGGGCTGTTTAAAGAATTAAATAAGTTGTTATCTAGAAATCTACTACTATGATTCCAGTGCTCAAGGCTTTCATTGTCTAGAGAAACACAGTCCAGCTGAAAGAAAGGAGTGCTGGCTTTGAGAACCTGTAGAAAAAACAGAACACCTCCGTCTGGGAGCCCAATCAGAGGATGCTCCATGAAAGAGGCAGTGGCCCAGGTGGACTTGAAATGATGGAGATTGGGGTGGACATAGGCATCGGAAGGGACTCTTGGTGCAGAGAATGGGAGACATAAAGGCCCAGGGTGTGTTCTCACAACGGTGGGCAGTGGAGGGCAGTGGGGACACAGAGGTGTCAAGGAAACCAGGAAAAACTGGAAAGGCACGCCAAAGCCCCATTGTGAAGATTCCAGGCCTTGCTAAGCATCCCTAGCAACGGGAGCCATGGGGTGACGTGAGGAAGAAACTGCTCTGCTAGGTGGCAAGACTCAGGAAGATGACTCTAATCGCAGTGTGCACACCGAATTGGAGGAATGGAAACCAGAAGTAGGCAGGCAAGAAGCAGTAGTTACCACATCAGCCAAGTGACTGGGCTACTACTACTAGGATGGCAATAGCAGAAATAGCAGGCGATGTGAAAGAAGTTGCACAACGGGGCATTGATTGAATGTGGAAGGGCAGGAAAGGGGGCGTCTTAAGAAGTAACAGAGAGCACAGAGGGGGGGAGGCCTGGAAGATGAGAATGTGCGGGGTCTAAGAGAAAATGGAGCATTCATAGTGACCTGGCAATACTGAGTTTTCAGCTAAAATCTTAACGACAGCTAGACACTTGGCTTATGATCAATAAACCCAGTTTAGTATAAGATATTAGGGCTTGCTTACGGGTTAGCATCATGGTGTTTGAAAAACAATGTACAGCATCACCATAGAATATGTATTCTATAACATCAAAATTATTGAGAGCCTTTTCTGTGCTACAAATGAGCTACTCACTATGAATCGATGTTCAAAAAACCTCTTAATAAATTGTTTCAGATGGGATGAGGAAGGATATTTCTGGAGTGTCAATTAGATACAATTATAGTTTGAGTTGAATAATTACCCTTTCTTGTATATATTTTGATGATATGTTTTTGAAAAAACAGACTAATTCGCAAAGAAAAAGATGATCGCTCACATGCCATTAACTCCTTTAAAGAGAATACAATCATAAATGAAATGCCTAATTTAAAAGCAATTTAGAAAAACATTTCCAAGGATAAGCATTTAAAATCTAGCCTAACTTTCAACAAACAGAGGGTAAGGACAGAAGGAGGCAAGGAGAATGAGTAACAAGGGAAAAGAGAAACAGAAAAGGGATTGAGAGGGAGATAGAACATTCGGGGGAGAAGAGGGAGAAAAAAAATTAAGAGAGGCTGGATGCAGTTAGACTCTGGGAGTGCTAAAATTCCACTAAGGGATCATCTCTATTTGTCTTTGGATATTCATATTTCTCCAAAATGTTTTTCACTCTCATTCTTTCCTTGTCATTCCCGCCACCAGTTTCTTATCACTTTGCTCCTGAATTAATAGATGCCCCTTAGCAGGTTCCCTGTCCCCCTTCTTAACTCCCATTTTCTCCTGCCATGGGCCCCATGGTCACATTAATCTTTCCAAAACATTTCTTTTCAATTCAATTCCATATTCCCACATTCTAGAGTCCACCATCCATGCTAATCTAATCTGGGCCAGGCTCAGAATCCTTCCAAAACCTGGTACCCCTAACACCTCAAACCCATCATCCCCAATATTATTTCACCGAACCCTATGCCATCCAGATGTCCCCTGGTGGGGCACCACAACCCTTGCTCATGCACACCTGTAGGCATGTGCACATAATGCTTTTCCTCACTTATAATGTATATCTTGGGAGACATGTACACACATACACACACACACACACACACACACACACACACACACACACACCTATGCAGAGATACCAAAGAGCAACAAAATGTAAGCGCCTGTGTTTGGGTGTCAGATGGGTTTAAGTAGGGATTCCACATTAACTACTCCTAGCTGTGTGACTTTAGGCACACCATTCTTTCTGAGACTTGGTTTACCCACTTGTTACAAGGAACCATGTGAGAATCATTCAGTTAATATATATTTATTTGTCTGATACAAATAAATGCTCCCTAAATGGTTGCTAGTATTCGTTGAAAGGTGAATAATAATGTGTTCGAGGTCCTCTGAGAAGTCTTCGCAAGCAAATGCTTCCCATAGTGATATCTCCACCTCCAAGACTTCCTGTGCTTGTGATAGTATCGTTCAACTAGTAATTTAGTCGATTCTTACGTATGTCCAATCCACTGTCCTACCGATTTGGGTACTTTATGACAATTAGGCTAGGAAACTAGACCCTGTTTTCAAATGAAAAAGGGCTTGGGGGGGTGTAGCTCAGAGGTAGAATGCCCCTGGGTTCAATCCCCAGTACAGAGAGAAGGAGAGAGAGAGAGAGAGAGAGTGATTTGCCTCAGTGAATTATATTCCATTAAATGCTAATATTCCCACCTCTACCATACATTTTGTAAGCTGTCCTAGTCTTCCATGCAGATGGTCTTTATGCTTCTCTTCTTTCAAACCATGACACAGAGAGCAGAAAGAAAAAAAATCTAATAAATAAAGTACATGCATACAGAAGCATTGCTACATCCTTTGTTCTTCCCTCAAAGACAGAGCATTATAAAGTCCCTTTGGCTTTAAGCTAACTTCTGATCATTGTGGTTCATTTCACTGCTAGAAGTAGATTGGCATATGTCATTGATGTTAGTGGATGCAGTTAACTGTTTTCACTTTCATTGTTTACAGTTAAGAGTTCTGAAGCATTATGGCCATTTGCATGTTTTATTGGCATGTTGACATCTATTTTTCATAAGGTTTGGTGTTCTCAGTAAATGCCATCTACCTTCCTGAGCACCTGTGTACCGGAGCTCGTCAGATTCATCATTTAGTTCAGCCATCTGGAGATGGACTGTGAAGGAGGCATAAAACAGACAGGAAGACACATACAGATTTGGCTGCTCATCAGAGAACAGCAGTACTATCTAGGGACAGTGCTTAAGATGTGCATGTCAGCTAGAATGCTAAGGTGCTTTGGTTAGAACTCAATTCAAACTAACTTTAACCATGTAGAAAACGTAGTGCTTCTCAAAGCTGAGAAGTCAAGAGGGAAGTAAGTCACGGGTGAAGCTTGATTCAGTAGCTCAGCAATGTCACTCCAACTCCTCTCTGTCTTCTGTGAGCTGGTCTCTCTCTCCCCAAGACTGGCCATTCTTGTGGAGCAAGAAGCTGCCATCAGTAACAGAGGTGAACCACCTTCTTGTTCACGTTCCAGCAGCAAAGTGAGTCTTGGTAAATTGCTTCTTGGGAATCCATCAGCAGCTTCACCAGGATTCCCTACTAGATGTTTCCCTCTCATCTTTTTGTCTCATCATGGGATGGTGTTCTGCCCTATGACATGCTCGGTGGCCAGGGGATTGAGCATGTTGGATGTTCACACCAGAGTGGACCACACTGGGGTTTAGAGAATCAGTCTTGCCCAGACTGCTTGGCCCAGAGAGCTGGGGCAGGGCACTGTTAATAAATGAAAAGATGGAGTGGAGAAGAGATGATCACCAGCTTTAGTTTCTCTTTTGAAATGCCTACTTGGATATGAAGAAATCAACGAATTTACTTTGGTCAAAATTTTCTTCTACTATATCTGTTGTTGTCTACTTTTTTTCTTTTACATTTTCAGCTAGACACCTGGACATCGAGCACATATATGTTGTGATTCTTAATTTGCTCAGGTCATAGTTCACTTTGTGGATAAAGTAAGTTAAACCCAGTAGTAAAACCCATCCCCATTTAATTTTTCTTAATAGGCAGCATGAACATGGATAATAAGAGTCGCACATGAAGGTACAGAGACCAGGGTCATCCTAGAGGAAGCGTCTTTCCTCTAGTTGCTTTGTTTAGACTAGAGCAGAAATGACCCACTACAAGGCTTATTCCTCAAGTGAGAGGTTTTTAAAACATTTACTATTCTTCCAAATAAGAAATTAATTTCATATAATCAGACTCATTATTTTCTGACTATGTGTCTGTGACTTAACTAAGGTTACTGTATACCAATAAAGTGCCAGGGTATGTAAGAAGTCTTGGTTTTCCTTTGTGCTTGTTTTTAAAATTTCTTGTTAACCTTTTTTTATGGGACTTTTCATTTATACACAAAACTATATAAAATAGTATACAATGAGTCTTCATTTTCTTATTATCCCATTTTAGATACACTTTTATCGGTGCATTGTAGACATATACCATATTGAATTTTAGTGTGAAAGAAACATACATGCTATCATCCCATTTAGATAATTATCGACATCTGGCCAGTCTTATTTCATCTCTATACTCCTACTTCCATTGACCTTTGCCTCCCTCAGTGCCCTGCAGGATTATTTTTAAGTAAGTTTTATACATTATATCATTTTTTTCCTTAAATGCTCATATATGTGTCTCTAGGAAGTGTACTACTGAAAAAACTGAAATGCCATCATCATATCTAAAAAAATGTTTAATAATCCCTTAGATTCAATCTAATCCAGTGTTTGAATTTTATGAGAGATATTTTAAAAAAATAGCTTTATTCCCTACACTTGACTTGATATTCTAGTTTGAAGAGGTGAGAATTACATTCACAAAAGGATTTTAAAAGTCATAATCCAATCACACACTAGATTGCACAGTGCCAACACAACTGCTCTGCAAGGTCAGAGAAGAGCTGGGTCATTCAAGAGGGCCATTGGAGAAGACGGCAGGACCGCCGTTCATCTGGAGACAAGTTGTGGAAAGTGTTGCAGAATCTTAATTTTCGTAAAACTGGGGCAGGATATAGGACAATCAGGCACAGTGTGGATGACTACAGAAATAAGTATGTCGTATATGGAGGACAGAGAAAGTGATTTGATGTGTGATTGAGTGAGGAGCAATTATGGTCCTTCTATTTGCAGAAAATGTATTAGCCCTTATATGCAAGATGCCACATAAAATGCAAAGAAGCAAGGAAGAAAAATACTGTACCTTCAAGATGTTGGGTCACAGGCCACCTGGTTGGAGAGTTTGTTTTATCACTTATCAGCACTGTGACCTTGGACAAATA
Source organism: Glis glis (assembly GCA_004027185.1). Taxonomy (NCBI): domain Eukaryota; kingdom Metazoa; phylum Chordata; class Mammalia; order Rodentia; family Gliridae; genus Glis; species Glis glis. Next base: position 29,536 of record PVJS01006461.1, on the reverse strand, counting down.
GTTCAACTCAGAAAACTCATTGGTAGTATCTGTAAACGTGTATTATTATTATTATTATTACTAGTAGTAGTAGTAGTAGTAGTACTCAGGATTGAACATAGGGGTGGTCTACCTCCAAGCTATGCTCCTAGCCCTTTTTATTTTTCTCTTTTTTGAAACAGGGTCTCACTGAGTTGCTGAGGATCTCACTAAGTTGCTGAGACTGGCTTCAATCCTGTGATCCTCCTGTCTCAGTCTCCCAAGTACTGGGAGTACAGGCATGCACCACTATGCTTAGCTTAAACTTTTATTATTAATTGCTGCTCTTCTCACATGGGGACTTTTCATAATCAATTAAGATAATGTCATTAGTCTTGTGTTATTTGGAAAGCACATTTCCAATAATAAGCTATTTAGTATTGGGATAATACCTTATAGTTTGCAAATTTCTTCCAGATTCATAACTTTTTCTTTGGATCTGGGAAATTAGGTCTCATTGTCTCGATTTCTGAATGAGAAAACTCAGCCTGAATAGTGATTTGCTACTGTCACATATAAGTTGTAATTGGAAGTCCTTATTATTGTTATTCCTATATGTTTTTAAAAGTCTTGAGTAAGCAAGATACTGGCCTCTTTCTCTGGATGGTTTTTAAGACTTTCCATGGTATGAAGGTATACCAAGCAATAAAATACCTACATGAAAGTCCTATCCAGTTAAACTCCCTGGTTTCGGGAGTTTGAATGGCTGTTAGTGCAAAGTAAATCCCACAGTTCTCAGACTGAGATCTTCTTTTCTTGGTGTAATAATTAGGGTGATTTCTATATTGATAGAGAAGGTAGTACAGATAGAAAAATTTAGAGAATTCATCATAGCTATAATCTCTCACTCTATTGTCCATGCAGAGGGCAAAATTCTTCAATATGAAAAGTGCAGATAAATGTAATGAGAAATGAATTTTTAAAAATTAGGGTTTCTGAAAATATAATGGGAATTACCATTTTGTTATACACAGTGGCATTTAATAATGCCTATTTTAATATAAATAGGACTTAGAGTTTAAATAAACTAACACCGTTGTCATTCTATTCTTCAAAATTACATTCACGAGTCTCTTTTGGTCTTGCTAGGTATGTTAGAGTGCTACAAAGCTAGCATTCACCACTATTTTTTACAAACCTAAACCCCGACTATTTGCATTTTAACAATAGTTTCTTTACCAAAATTATATATCAGAGAAGAATAATGTGATCCTATTGCAGGGAGATAATAGCTACTTGCTTGATCAAATCATCTTTTATTCTTATTTCTCTTCCACAGGGTATAATTGACCTCTCAATAGTAAATTTACAAATACGTATTTTATGTATATGAATACATTTATATACACTGAGGAGCATTCAGGAAGAAAATATTTCATATGTCCCTGGGTCTAAGCTTTAAAAGGTAGGGCATGTTAAGTTTCTTCTACTAATTGATTCTTGGCTACTTTGCACCCTATGACCTGCATGAGCAAAATTGATGTAAATGTGACACCTGCTTGTCGATAATGGGGTCCCTGCCTGACTCCTGGCACTGGATAATGGAGAAGCCCTTGGTTATAGTCTTCCCATGTCGAACTTTGTGATTTCACACTTCATAATGCAAGAGTATTACTTTAAAATGCATTAAACTTCTAAAGATAGCAAATAGCCTTTTGGATAATGCATTTTAAATAGACTCTGAATTCAGAATTTTTAAAAACCGTTCATTTTGTGGGGATATCATAATAGCGCCTATAACATATTGCATCCTGTTGATATGTCCTGCTCTTGTTTCTTAGGCTTTTCCTTCTTCTCCAGAAAATATCAGCCTGTAGCTGCAAGCCTGTTTATGTTACAAGCTGAGCTTGGCTTCCATGCTCAATAATAGGCCCGTTTCTCATCCTTTTTCATTTTTAGAAGTCATCTCACTGTCAGTAGAACTGATTGGGTATTGTTTAATATGGAAAGGTCTTATAAATAGCTTTGCTGGCTAAAAATTGAACATAGAAATTTCAAATCACCCCCCTCGACATACATTATAGCGATCTGTTTTGTAATCTTTTTTATTAGAGAAGATGACGGCACATTCTGACATAAATCATCACTCATATTAATACAATACAAATTTTAATCTCCATAGAAGCATTAAGCTGTAGTACACTTGTGTCAAAGATGCTGGCATCCAAAGGACAGTTAATAAATATTTGAAACCTGAAAACACTTAGTTTTAAATTTTCATTAAATATGTATTTGGTCCAAATGCATTAATATTATGTAACCATGATTAAGAACTTAATTATGAGTTATCTACAAATGATCAAAGTTATTTTGGTAGAGTTGATCTCTCAGTTTCAAGTGCTAAATGGAATAAAATGAGCGTGAGCTTAATAGATTAATAAATTAAGTAATCATAATTTGGAAATGGCCATGTACTTCTTAGTAAAATCAAGATTTCATCTTTTTATCAAAGGTTTTATAAAAGTATACTCTATTTTTTCTATTTATGGATCAGCCAGCCAAATTTAAAATGATTCATATTTCATTATATTATAGAAATTAGAAATCTTTCCAAATTTGGTTCATTTAATTTCTGACAACTTATGACCAAAGTATTTTATAATAAAGAATGGGAATATTCAGAAAATTTACCTTATTCCTTTTAAGAGGAAAGCTGTGCATGGATAGTTATAACATTTGGCGTTAGGGAATCCATTCGGGGGAGGAAAAGAGGGGAAAGAGGGACAAAGAGAAACAGAACCAGGATTGACAAATTAAGCACTCCCCCCAATGAAATTTCTGATTTTACTCTACCTGAATGATTGACTAAAGATGAGCAAGAGATTCTTCAAAGTTTTATTTTTCCACTCTAACTCATTATGCTTAGACATCTGAGAAATTATTACATCTACATTTAAACTGATGAGAATTAAATATAAGCATTTCTCAACAATGCCTTCGTTTGTAAGCCATCATGAGAAGAATATGATGTGACGTGGAAAGGGAAGAACTGAAAATGGAAGCGTGTGTGGACGGGAGGCAGAAGGAACTTTCTATCTAAACCCATGTGGGGGCAGCGGAAGGTGTTGCGGAAGTGCAGCACATCAGGTTATCGAGAGCAAAATGGCAGTGTGTAGGAGGGAGGGGGTGATGATGACTGCGGGCATCTGTAGATTTGAAGGGCTTTGTAAACCATAGAGGAGGTCTATATCCTTTCACCTATTTTTTTTTTTTTTTTTGCAGTACCGGGGTTTGAACCCAGGGGCATTCTGCCTCCGGGCTACACCCCCCCCCAGCCCTATTTTTTATTCTTTATTTTGAAACAGGTTCTCACTAAGTTGCGGAGGGCCTCACTAAGTAGCTGAGGCTGGCCGCGAACCTGGATCCTCCAGTCTCAGCCTCCCAAGAATAGGATTACAAGTGTGCGCCACCACGCCCGGCTTATCCTGTCACCTATAATCAAGAGTCATTCAAGAATTTGAGAAAAGGGATGGCTTAACGTAATCATAATGCCAGTTATTAATTGAGCACCTTTTATTTTACTGTCAATTTTTCTCAGTCCTACACCACATTTTACTTCTCACTGTATTATAGTTTGATAAATACAGTGCTTATATTAAGCAGTTCTAAGTGGTTGTACACACATTATCTTACTTTTGTGTGTTTGGTGCTGGGGATGGAAGCCAGGAGCATGCTACCTGTGAGCTACACTCCACCCTATTTTATTATTTATTTTGAAACAAGGTCTCACTAACTTTACCACCATGCAGTGTCCTCAAATTTGTGATCCTCCTATCTCAGCCTCCCAAGCACTGGGATTACAGGCATGCACCACCATGTCCGGCTCATAAATTATCTCTAAACCCGGTAGCAACTTGCAAAGTAGGCATCATGGTCACTGGTTTTCCTAGGATGGTCAGAGTGGTTAAGTGATTTGACCAAGATAACTCAGCTGGTAAATGGCAAAGCCAAAATTTGCCCTTGGATCCCTCTGGCTCCAAACCCTGCCCCGTTTACACTACATGACAAAGCCATTCTATTCTCATGCGTATGGTCCCTTCCCTATGCCAGATGCTGGGTGGAAACAGATCCTTCTCAGTTGTCTTAGAGACTTCATTTCCCTGTCCTTGGTCCTCCAATCTCCTGTGCAGATTTTCCAGCTATTAAACCAGGGAGAAAACACCCTGAGACCAAGTGTCTGGGGTTGCAGGAGCAGAGGCCATTGTGGGGGGATGGGCAGGAGCCCAGAAGGAACACAAATTACATTTCCCAAATAGCATTTTTATTACTGCCAAGTAGAGATAAGTTCCCAGCACATTTGGGGTGTAACTGATAAGTAAATTCTTTTTGGATCAGAGCCACAGTATGACTTTCATGAGCCCTGGGCTGCTTTGCCTTCGTGGATCCCTTCTTCCATTAAAAAGAGGGAAAAAATGTATATTTTATATATTTGTAACTAAATAAAATATAAAATATATATTTTATAACTGCATTGGAATAAAGATGAATGTAATCCAGGTGGGATTCATTGTTATGTATTAATTATTATGATGTTTGTTTCTTTGTTCTTATTTGAAAGATTAAAATGAAAACACCTCTGTGGGCTCTGAGTGCTGTGGGCAAGTCACTAGTGAATACTGCAGTGTGAGCCACCTCTACCGGTAAAAGAATGGGAGGTTAATGCCCCTCTTGGATCTCAGCAACTTCCTCCCATGGCACCAGCTTCTTTTTTTTTTTTTTTTTTTTTTTTTTTTGGTGTGATACTGGGGATTGAACCCAGGGCATTCTACCTCTGAGCTACACCCCTAGCCCTATTTTTTTATTTTTTATTTTGAAACAGGGTCTCACCAGGTTGATGAGAGTCTCACTACTTGCAGAGGCTGTCCTCGGACCTGTGATTGTCCTATCTTAGCCTCCCAAGTACTGGGATTACAGGTGTGCACCACCATGCCTGGCACCAGCTTCTTGAAAGGCTCAGGCAGGTGGGAGTTACTACTAGGGAGGCCGACTTTAACTCAGTCATTACACAATTAAGATAAAGTTCTTTGATGAAAATTTCGCCACGTTTAACTTTTTGATAAACACATTTATGACAGGACAGGAAGCAACTTTTGCAATCTGACTTTTTAAAAGAAAAGCAACCCACCTAACAAGAAATGACGACCTCTGTTGAAGCTGCGGCAATAATTTTCCGCATCTCACTTGTGCAATAAAATCTCCAAGAATGAAATACCTCAGCCTCTGAAAAATGAATGCAGGAGGAGCTCACAGGTCGATTTGGGCAGAAAAGAGGCAGGCAGAGAGCCTTAAATATTTTAAGATACTCTGCACCTCTGAAATTATACTAATCTACCTGGTATTTAGAATACCCAAATGATGTACAAGAGACAGGAAGACAATACAAAAGTTTTGGAGTACTAGAACTGGGGAGGCTGGCCTCTTGGCATAAGAGTGTAGCTTTTGAGAATCTGATAATATTTTAGTCAGCTTTCCCATCGCTGTGACCAAAACACCTGACAAGAACAACTTAGAGGAGGAAAGATTTATTGGGGCTCATGGTTTGAAAGGTGCTATAGGGCCAGCTCCATAAATGGCAGTGAGAGGAACAGGGTGCATGAAGGGACACGACTGTCACATCACAGAGACCGGAAGCAGAAAGAGCAAGGGGAGGGGTGAGGGACATCTATAATCCCCAAGACTGTACCCCCAGTGACCTACCTATTCCAGCCACACCCTACCTGCTTATGCTTCCACCCAATAACTCCAACCAAATTATTAATCTATCAATGGATTTATCCACTAATGAGATTAGAACCCTCACAATTTAACTATTTCACCTTGGAATATTTTTGCATTGCCAGTCCATGAGTTTTTCCAGGGGAGATTCTATAGGCAAACCCTCACAGATGAGTACTTAACATGAGAGCTAGAAAACACATAGAACTGGATAGAAACAGAGGCAAAGAGGTTAAAGTCATGACTGACTCTTCTGTATCAAATTATGAAGGAAAATTAGAAATGGTTGCCACAAAAGAAAGCCAAGCCTTGTGTGCCAGGAGAGAGAGCCAGAGATGGGGCTGGGAGGCCTGATCTCTGAGTCAGCCATACTCTCTGGAGACCCAGACAGGAGGTTGAAGACAGAGCACATGGTTGGAGGAGCCTCATACGCTGGGCCTCCTTTGATGTCGCGGGAGATTCCTGCTTCACACCTTCCTGCATTCTTGGTCCCAGAGTGAATGAAAAACTGCACTTTTGCTTCACCGCAGAGGGAAATTGGATGAGAAGTAAAGACTTGGAGTTGGGCAGGCAGGACCTCTTGGGGGTGAACTTTCGTAGTCGCTGCTTCAAGTTATTTCGTGGCCCAGTGTTGATTACAAGAGCTCTCCTTTGGCACCGCTACTTTTGGAAGCAAGTGAAGGAAATGCTAATTTCTGGGAACCGGGGTTGCTGCCCCCAAAAGAATGAGAAATAATGAGTGCTCTGAAAGAAAACACACACAGACACAAGATCCTCAACCAGAACACAATAGCACACACACACACACACACACACACACACACACACACACGCCGCAGCAATTACTGAAATCCTAGCCTCCCTTTCCGATGCCAAGGAGGAGCAGACAAAAATCAACCTAGGTTCCTTGGATGCAAATCAAACCCTCATACTCAATGGCTTCCACCGTTAATTCCATTGAAAAGGCCCCATGTTAACAGGCTTTTTGACTTTACTCATGCCAGTAACTCGCCTCCGAAGGTGCCAGGGGACAGAGCTCGTAGGGCTGAGTGATGGGTCTCAGGCAGCTACTGGCTGCCCGGCAGTTTCAGAGCCAAGTGGCAGCCGTGTGCCGGTCATTGGGGAGAGATTCTGGTCCTGACTGATACTGAGAGAGTGATTAAGTCTGTTTGGAACGTTTGCCAAAAGAAAGAGAAATCAAAAAGGGAATGTAGTTCATTCCTCTTAAAAATGGACTTTTCCCCAGAAGCATTAACGCTTTGCTCGCTCCAAATGTTGGTTGAATTTTCATGTTTTCAGATAAATACACCAATTTGAGACTGGCAGGAGATGCCCATCTGAGAGCTACCAAAATGTTTGCGAACACTGAAGAGAACAGAAGTGAAGCTGTGATAGCTGGGTGTATTGGTGCTCCCCTGCAATCCCAGAACTTGGGAGGCTGAGGCAGGAGGATTGTAGGTTCGAAGCCAGCCTCAGAAACTTAGCAAGACTCTCAGCAACCTAGTGAGACCCTGTTTCAAAACAAAAAATAAAATAGGGCTGGGAGTGTAGCTGGGAGGTAGAATGTCCCTGGGTTCAATTCCCAGTACCTCAAAAAAAAAAAAAAAAGAGTTTTCAGGAAACAGGTTTTGCTTAGGTAGATTGTAATTCCTCTCTTGTGAAGGTACTTGAACCATCGTGTTTAATTTGAGCCATTTAACAAAGATCCTGAGAGTAGATGGGTGGGAGAAGTGGGACTCGAACTTCCTAGGGGGATCGTATTGTTTTCATCTACCTATTCTATGTCCAGAACTCAAAGAAATAAATCCAAAGGAGTCTTGATGTTTAGAAAACTGTCTCCTTGGCTATTTGTTTATATATTTCTTTTTGAAAATGGGCGTGCCAGTTCAGTTTATCTGAATGTTATTTCATTGTCTCTGGTTCTTTCCTCCTGGGTGTGGCTAGATTGGAGGAGGCCAAAGTATACAGCTTGTGAGCCTCTCTGGTGATGTAGAAAGGCCATTCACACCCACTGGGACCTAACAGTACTGATTCTACCACTGACCTCTAGATAATCAATAAGATGGATTTCCTCAGCTCTGTAACAAATTCACCCATACACCCGAGACAGAAAGAGTCAGGGCATCACAGATTTCAGACCTACTTTTTTTTTTAATATTATGGGGGTTTTTTGCATTTAATTTACCGTGTTTTCTGAATATTCCCAATGAAACATTAGGAGACTCTGGGAATTTGGAACTCTGTCACACTTTGAGTAGAATACCTGGGGAGAGTGAGTTGCAGAAGTGAAGCAGCTTATTAAGTGTTTCAGTAAAAGTAAGAGAACTAATTTGTCACACTGCATGACATTCAAAAGAACAAATGCTTCCTAGATTAAAATGCTCAGGAAGGTAACTCTGGGGAGATCGGAAAATTCCAAAGTATATTCATGATGGGGGATGCCTGAGTTCTAAAATGGGACTTTGCTAGGGGGTAGAACTGAGAAATTTGTCTTTCTCTGCATTTTAGTCATTAGCAGCCTGAATTCCTTGAGGCCCTAGTTTATCATCTCTGATTTCCTAACATCTTTCCTGGCATGCAGCACAGAGCAAGTGCTCAGAAGGTTTTTGGAGGCGCTGCAGATTAGCATGAAAAGCACATCCGTGTACTTCAGTGATTTCCCTTCTTGACCCTACAATGACAGAGGAAGGAATCCTCTACATCACCCTAAACTGCAAAAACCTGCTGCTCTGAAACTACAAAGCTGTGCCACAGAAGCTCCGTGTAGGAAGTAGACTAGCTGTGCGGGAGCGAAGCCTACATATGATTTTGTTTAGTGATGAAATGAGTTGATGGGCATTCTCGAGTTGTTTTTAGAAGACTGGATCATTTTGGTGGATATTGGAAAGATAGAGAGCCATTGCTTCTATGCCCTCCACAACTTCATGAACACACACACACACACACACACACACACACACACACTCACAGTCAGAGGGGCTGCAGACTGCCCTGCACAGGGTAATGATAAAAAAGGGGGTGGGTATTGTTAGAGTGTAGTGTTACAGAATCATGGTGATCAAACCTACATGCCGGAGATAGCCACCAGAAGACAAAAGAAGCAAGGTATCACTGAACTCTATTTTCCAAATAAAGATGAGTATCTTGTGGACTCCATTTGCTGAGAAGGGAGATGGCTTGGGCGATTCCTTCAGTAGGATATACTGATTGCTTTTACTAATGTCCTTCCTCTATACCACCGAATTCCTCTGTGTCCTAAATACAACTAATGATTTACTATTTTCATAGTAATGTTTAAAGATAATGAGAAAATAATAATGACAAATGTTTTCATATATTCTGCGGCAGAGGCCAACAAATTATGGCCACGTGCTGAATTCTGCCTACTCCCTGTTTTGGTGAATAAAGTTTTATTGAAACACAGCGATGCTTATTTATTAACATATCACCCACACCTGCTTTTGTGCTTTGACCACAGAGCCTAGCAGTTGTGACAGGGACATGTGGCCCACAGAACTAAAAGTATTGCTGGGTTCAGCGGCTCACACTGGTAATTGCAGTACTTGGGAGAATGAGACAGGAGGATTGCCAGTTTGAGGACAGCCTCAGCAAGTAGTGGGACTCTCATCAACCTAGCAATACCCTGTTCCAAAATAAAATAAAATAGGCCTGGGGGTGTAGCTCAGAGGTAGAATGCCTCTGGGTTCAATTCTCAGTACCACCAAAAATTTTTTTTTAAATAATAAAAATAAATAAAAAGGGCTGGGGGTGTGGCTCAGTGGTAGAATGCCCCTGGGTTCAATCCCCAGTACCACAAAAAAATAAAAATAAATAAAAAGGACTGGGGGTGTGGCTCAGAGGTAGAATGGCCCTTGGTTAAAAAAAAAAACAAAAACTGAAAGCATTATTATCTGGGTGATTATGTAAAAGTTTACAATTCCTGCTTTAAGGAAAAACAATCTTAGTTTTAGAGTCTGAACAAGTAGACCGATGCATTCTTACATAATGACCAGATTGCACGCACTTCTCAGCCTCTTGACAAATGTGGACCTACCAAGCTCTGAATCAAGTTATAAGACAGCTTGTCCAGGCAAAAAGGGTTAAGTCAAGTTCCTGTGGCCACAAGCAGTGACTTTCCCTGGGCCGTGACCTAATAGAGGCTGTCAACTCATAGGCGTACTGAGCAGTGGTCGCCAAGGACTTGGTAAAAGGGTACGCTCTCATGGGCGAACAGCGAGACTGCAGCAGGGTCTTGAAGTAGGGAAGGGATACTTTGGTCCCATTCTGTGCTGGTCAGTCCACGGTGGCAAGACTTGGTACAGTTTTCTGCCTCCACATTTTCAAAGGATGCAAAGCAAGTGAAGGTCGCAGAAAAGAGGTTTGGGTGGGTACTTGAAACCATGCTCTATAAAGAATGGCACAAGAAAATACAGTGTTTGATGCAGGAAAAAAAAAGACTCAGGGATACATGCAAGCTGTATTCAAATGTCTGAATGGTTTGTGTTTAGTGTTGCTCTTTGGTATAATCAGGATGAATGAGAAGAAGCGCCATGGTGAGAGAGAGTAAAGATGGGGCTGGTGGTCTCAGGAGTACATTGGAATATTGTTCAGAGGACTCAGGTATCAGCAAAGTGGTTGGATTGATGACTTCGAGGAATCCTTCAATCCTAAGATACTCGATTCTGTGCGAAAGACGGTCTCTAGAGAGTTCTTCACAAATGTGTTCTGAGGGGCTTTATTCCAAGGAAAGGTGGTGTAAAGGTAGTGATTTCCCCAGTCCTAGAAATATAAATACTTGAGGTTTCGGTGAGCATGTGAGCTAGCCCACGTCAAGATGGAGCCCATCTCAAGTTGGGATTCTGAGAACCTCATTAGCTTTGATCACTCCTTTTCTATCTGAACTGTTTGTTCATTCGTTTGTTTGTTTGTTTGTTTGTTTGTTTGTTTTTAGCACAGGTTTTCATTCCCCAGCTGAATCTCCTGCTTTGTATGCAAAGTTGGTGGCAAGGTGAGGGGACCTTAGACAGCCCTGCACTTTCTATTGTTCCCTTCTTCTGTCTGTGACAAACATTTAGCAATTTTCTAATTACAGCAGCAATGTTATGAGGATCAGTGGGAACATAATTGTAAAGTGCTCAGGAATACTTTAAAGGAAGAATCCTTAATCTTTCATTATCATCTTGATTACCAACCACGGCAATAACCTATTCCATTGATATCCTCTTATTGCTTTTCATTTATGCTAATCGAAAAGGCTATAGTTACATATGATTTCGGTTCTCTGGAAATAAATGACGAGAAATGAATAAATCATGTACGACTGTAGGTTTGCAGGCAGAGCACAGGATTACTGAATTATGCACTGTGTAAAAGAGGGAGCTAGAAAGAAATCAATCATTGACTAAGCTTGAATGATCCATGCAATACAATGCGAACGTATGGGTTGGGGACCCTCTGTGCAAGAGTTCTCATAACCTAGTTAGGCTGGTAATTAGGACACGGGGACAAGCAAAAGGGGAAGAAATCAGAATGTTGAATAGCAGCCAAGCGAATTTTAGAATAATGAAGAAATATCAAATAAGGTAAATCAATGGAGTGAGAGGACACAAAGGGGAAATGAAAAACATTCAAAGACAAATTAATGGAGGCCCAAGGGTTATGCAAGCAATTTACTATAAATATACTAGGAAAAAAGGAGGCAGATGTAGGTGAACGCGGAAGTATAAAATTGGTAATACGGTGTTGTGAGTAAGAAATGGCATAAAAAAATAGTGTGGTGAAACAGAAGGTCAGTAAAGAAGAAAGAAAAGCATTTAAAGAAAAATACAGCCATTCTTTTGTAGATAACATGCTTTTTAGCAAAGTTCCTACTCTGTCCTCATGCATTCTAATGCCATTGTAAATTCTACAGGAAGTGAATTTGGCCAGCCTCGTTTTTAATTATGAAAACTGAGCTTTTAACTTCTCCCCCAGTCATAGAAAACAACAGGTTTTTACCTTGCGACTACAGATGGAGAGTTTCAGCCAATCTGCCCATTTAAGAGGTAGCAAATTCATGATTTCATTAATTTTTTTTAATTGGCCTATAAAAAAGTTAAGTGCACCAATTTTTGTATGAACAGCTCAATTAACTTTTATGTGTGAAGCCATTGCTAGAGCTACCATGAAGATCAAGATAGAGAACATTCCAGGCCTCCTGAGGATTCCACTGTGTATCAATACATCACCCAGAACAGAGCCACTGATCAGATTTCTAACACCATCGATTTGTTTAGCCTATTATGACATGTCTATAAATGAAATTATACAGGATGTACTATTTTGTGTCTGGCTTCTTTCATTCAGCATAATGTCTATGAGATCCATCACACGGTCTTACCTGTTCTTAGAGCACTATACAGGGTTGGCCACTGGGCAGTCGATATTTCTTTGTGGGTAACATGGCCTCTGTTGCAAGTACTCAATTTGGCCTTTGTAGCACAAAAGAAGCTGTAGACAATAAGTAAGTGATGGAATGCAACCACTGAGTTCCAACAAATAGTATTTACCAAGATTCTTCCTGAGGGCCACACTTTCCCAATTTCAGCTCTCTGGTGTTCTGTTGTGTGAGTGTGCCACTATTTATTTATCTGCTTTCTTCTCTTCTTTTTTTTTTTTTCTTTCTTTTTTTGGTACTGGGGATTGAACCCAGGGGCCTTCTACCTCAGAGCTACACCCCCAGCCCTATTTTTTATTCTTTATTTTGAAACAGGATCTCACTAAGTTGCGAAGGGCCTAAGTAGCTGAGGCTGACTGTGAACCTGCGATCCTCCTGTCTCAGCCTCCCAAGTACTGGGATTACAAGCGTGCGCCACCACGCCCAGCTTATCTTCTCTCTTCTTGATGACCATTTGGATTGTTTCTACTCTTTTAGTAAAAATATACACACATTTCTCTTGGATAGTTATTTACGAGAGTAAATATTCTCTTATATACTGTTATATATCTCTTGGATTATAGATTTGGCATCATGATTCGCTTGAATATCTACTGCTCAACAGTTTCCCAAAGTGGTTGTACTGGTTTATATTCCCACCACTGATTTGTGAGTCTTTGGTAGAGCTGGTCTTTTTAATTTTAATCGTTCTGGTGAGCAACTAATGGATTGTCTTTGGTTTTAATTCATGTTTATAACCCATTTGGATACTCCCTTTTATGCAGTGACTACTCAATTCTCCTGCCCAGTTTTTTGTTTTGTTTTGTTTTAATTGAACTCCTCATTTTATTTTGATTTGCAGATGTTCTTTATACATCCTGGATACAAATCTTTTCTTTTTTTTTTTTTGGTGGTTCTAGAGATTGAACCCAGGGGCATTCTACCTCTGAGCTACACCCCCAGACCAACTTTTTATTCCTTATTAGGAAACAGGGTCTCACTAGGTTGCTGAGGGCCTAGCTATGTGACTGAGGCTGGTCTGGAACCTGCAATCCTCCTGTCTCAGCCTCCCAAGTACTGGGATTACAGGCATGCACCACCACGCCAGGCCAAGATTTCATGCTTTAGGCAAGATAAGCATTTGGTATATCATGATCTCCCCCCCTTAAATAAGACCCTTCAAATCAACCCTGAGTGGGTGGTAGAATTAATCAAGAAATGAGAGCAACCTCTTGGGAGTCCAGGAGCTTGTGGAGAAGATCAGTACTGTTGAGGACATGGTGTAGAGCCTTTTGCCTCACTTTTTATCCTACTGAGCTCCTGATGCTGATCTTCTGAGCCTCCTAAAAGGAAGCAGGGCACCAGGTTCCCAAAGGAACCCTTAGGGAGGAAGGTCAAGGAGACCCATAGATATAGCAGGAAGTCTAACCCCAAAGCAGACCCTTTCCTAATTCATCCAGCATTTCCTCTCCCCTGCATTAAACACAGTTGGAAAGCAAAGGACCTTGATAACATTATTTATAGCCTTCTTTTGAAAAAGAAACCAGCATATCATGAACCTAGTTTTGCAATGCCTGGCAGATACCAAGGAACAAGCCAAGAATGTTGTTCAGAATTCTATATTCCGTGCTACACTTCCTCTCTTTAGCTATGCATTCTCCTTCTATTAAATTATTGCCAAGCGAAGGTGATTTATTAAGATGAGAAGCAGACATTGCTAAAACAGGAAGAAAAGCAAAAAAGAAATAAATGTCTCCTCGGAACCCACAAAGGAGAACAGATGTCAGCAGAAACAGATGTATGCTTCTCCGGGGTGAAAGAAAGAATACTTAATGCAATCAGAATCCTGGTAACATAAGTAACCGAGAAAGGAGGACATCTAAAACTTTGCAGAACTCTTTCATGTACGGCTTTGCATCCATAAGAGTTACCCAAAGCAGCACAGCCAATGACAAACGCACTGAAACTATCTTTTTAAAAGAGAGAAAAATGAAAATGGGCGAGGAAATGCAAGGTTATGTTTATCCTGTTTTTAGAATTGGAAACCCATGCAGAAGGTTTGCCTTGAGGAAGGAGTTAGCCGTTCTGCACACTCTTTAGCTTAATCAGCTCAGCGGCTAATGTCTGCTTGTGACCCTCCTGTGCTGCTATGAATGATCCGTTCCTTCTCAAATTTCAACATGGAAGGGAACACGGCCCAGATGTTTCCCTCTAACCCATAGCATAAGGATCACTACCTTAAAAAACCCAAAACTTCCATGGATCAACTACCAAGATAAAGGTACAGGGAATATTTGCAGAAAAGGTGACATTAAAATACCTAAGACATTCGTTATATTGATTTTTTGAAATGTACACTTGGACAAATTTTTAGTAGTTTTGAAACCATAATTAACAAAGAAAGAACTAAAGTTAGTTAGCAAATAGCAAAATAATGTTAAGCATTACCAAAAGATACTAATTGTCACCAATGAAATTAGCAGAGTATTGAAATAGATAATAGACACGGTGGTCTGGTAATGATAAAAAAGGCAAATTACATATGTTGTTTGGATTATATGTCATAAAGGCTTTTAGAAAACAGTCAGAAGTATTATATTTATGTTTATTTTATATATCTTACATTTTTACATGTTACATGTTTATTTATGTTTAATATAGTAATTTTAGCTCTTTCAATCTAATCTCCAGAAATAACCATACAGGAATATTAAATAGGTCATCATTTCCAATGCCAAAAATAATAATAAACCACATGACAAGTACAAACACTTCTTAATCATTTTCATCTCCCTCTGAATAGACATTTTTTCTTAATTTAAAAAAAAACACTTTTTATTTGCCAACACAACCAAATTCTGTTGTGTTCCTTTCCTCCAGATCCCTGCCTCCTGGTCTCTTAATTAGTTTGAGACTCTCTAATGGCATGTGCCATTCTCTTTTAGCGTCTTTAAGTATTTTATTTTATCCTCTCATCCCCCAGTACTCAATTGAAGGTGTATAGTAGTATAAATTATGGTAAATCCTTCGAATGAGAAATGATGTTATATAAATCATATGCAAACCATGAAAAATGACTATGTGTAATAGTAAGCATGATTCCCACAATATTTTTAAATGCTCATGCAGAGAAATAGAGAGTAAAAGGAAATTCACTAGCATATATCCAATTACTGTATTTCACTCATGGGACAGTGGGTCTTGTTTTTATTTCTCCCTTTGAATATTCAAAACTTTCCACATTTCCTTGAATAGGATCTCCTTTTTCCATAATAAAAATGCAAATCATTCAAGTAATTGCTCTCTTTTTCAAAAGACTGCTACACCCACACCCTCTTTTAAGACAAAAATGGGTTTTTGGTTTCCTTCCCAACATCTCTGAACAGTAGTTCTCAGAGCACCACTTTTTGTGCTCATTCTCTTGTTCCATTGCAGCCAGGCCTGATGTCTGGTTTGTGCAGCAGCAGAGAGGTGGGAACAGATGGGATGACGAATCCAAATGGTTGATGTAAGGAGTTCTCATGCCTCGTTAAGAAGTACAGGCACACCGTACATCAGCTGAGCAGTGTTCAAATAGCAAATGTTTGGGGCCTGAACTTAATCCTCTTCTTGGCTACTGAGTTTCTCCTTTCTTGTTCTTGAAGCCTCATGTAAGATATGATTGCTGCCTTGATTTTGTGTAGTTTCTGTGTGAAAGATTTGCATCTGGCTCTGATCACATTGTTTCTATTGGAATCCCTTTCTCAGCAAGGATCTTGATCATGTACACATCATCTCCAGTATCTTACCCTCCTGCTCATTTTTGCTTTTGAGCTCAGAGAAGCAAGTTCTAAAGCCAGCCAAGATTCTATTAATTACATCCTTCTAAGCTGCACCTTTCTCAGGTGTCTAAACACTGCACACCATCTCCCATGCTCTGGAAATGCTCCCCACAATCTCTTTCCTACCCCCTTACCCATTCTCATGGCCCCTGCTTGTATCTTGCTGCTGGCATTTACCATTATTTTGAGATGACTGCATGGAAAAGTGAACTCTAAAAGGGTACAGCCAGGGCCACACAGGTCCTAAGTAGGAGGAATTAAAAACTCCCTCATTTTCTTACTCCCAGAGATTCCTGATTGCCTGCTCTGTCTTTTAATCAATGATTCTCCATCCCTGCTAGTATATGTATAGTTTTTGGTTAATTTTTTAATTCAACTCATATTTTCCTGAGGATGTGCTAATCTCTGGTAGACAGACCTCCAATGGTTTAAATAAAAAACAATAAATTGATATGAACTCTAATTACATACCATTCGTGAAAATACATGAAACTGTTCACAATGTCTTTGACAGGTTTCCTCTAAAAAATGACTATTTCTGTAGAAAAAAATTATTTCATTCAACAGATATTTATAAGAACCTATCATGCTGTTACTGAGATTCAACAAAAAATAATGCCGAATCCCTAGCTGGTCACCATCCCAACAGGGAAGGCAGGCCTGTCAACTGAATAGTGCAACAGTGTGATCCATGGTGAGCAGGCGTGAGTAGACGTACATGTGGAGAAGGAATTGGCCACTCTAGGCGGCCTCCCGGATGAAATGGCCTGCAGGAAGGCTGGAGAAGGAGACAGTGGGGTATGAGGCAGAGATAAGGCTGCCATTGCTTTATTGTAGTAGATGTTGCTTGGAAGACATGGGGGAGCCATGGAGGTGGAGGGCTTTACACAGATGAATCTCATGGCTGGCATCGCACACGGTTGCTAGTTCCTAGGTTCATCTGGTGCCCGATTGTATGTGAACGCTCGCTCCTCAAGACATATGTCCTTTGGTTTGAGTCCTCACCACAGGTTTGGATCATGCTCTTCTGAGTTGATAAAGAGGCTATTTAGTGGTGTCCATTTATATTTGATACCCTGCTTCATATATGGCAATTTGATCAACTGAATGCAGTCTTTGAAGCCACAATAAATGTATTGTGTGCTTAAGTAGATAATGAAAATATCAAAAAAAATCAATGAGTGAAACCATGGTTTGGAGGTGTCCTCGCCGTAGCAACATGTGAGATGTTCCGAGCCAGCTGCCTGCACAGGGAGTGACTCTTCACAAAGAAGATAATGCGATAAGTGGCCTTGGTCTCCCCCAGCAATCAAGACTTATTTGTCCTTAGCAATTTTCTTAATTTTCTACTGGGCCTACATTTCTCCTTCAAAATAGAATAATCTACTGGAAATGAAGTTGATCAATAGGCAATTCTGAGGGTTTTTTTAAGTTAAGAAAATCTACAAATTAGTAAAGACAAGTTGGTAATGTATGTTTCTATCATCCCAATTCAAAATAATAGTGTGTGTGTGTGTGTGTGTGTGTGTGTGTATGTATGTGTGTGTGTTGAGGTGCATGTGAGATAGCAAGTGAACCAAGGATGTGTGAGAGCAGTGATTCTCTTTATTGAGCATCAGAATCACCTGTAGGGCTTGAGAAAGCACAGATTTCTGAGTCCACCCCTGGTTTCTACTTGGGCAGGTCTGGGCTGGGGCCTGGGAGTTGGCCTTTCTAGTAAGTTCTCAGGTGTTGTCAGTGATGCTCATTTAGGAATCATATTATGAGAACCACTGTATTAGCGAGTTCTCCACTTATTTATCTTGTTTCCTACTTAAACCAGGTAGCCACCTGCTCCGACTAGCATGCGGGAGAGGAGACCCAAAACCTTGATCATTAAATCCATCATTCAGTGGGGGCCTAGTTGGATGCAACATGTCTTGTTAATAGGTGAAGACTTTGTTTATTTTTCATGAAGAATAAAAAATGTAGAGGTAGGAAGGACTTGAAACATTAACCTATTGTCTACAGGTTAAGACAGTGAGGCCCCGGCAGACTACTTTATGAAGGTCACATACATACTCCCTGGTGATTGGAGGAACAAAATACATCTGCCTCTGAACTCCTGCATCATATCATGTCTACACCTGGCTTTCACAACTTTAATTCCAGAGTCATTTAAACATCAAAAACCTGGTGAGGTGGGGCATACTCATAATCCCAGTACATGGGAGGCTGAGACAGGAGGATCGCAGATTCAAGGCCAGCCTCAGCAACTTAGTGAGACTCTTTCAAAATAAAAAGTGCTGGGGAGGTAGCTCAGAGGACGGTTGTCCCTGAGTTCAATCCCCAATACTAAAAATAAAAATAAAATAAAAATTAGTTAGTTATAACTTAGGGTATCTCATGAAAGTTAGACAATTGTCAGAGTGTGTCTGCCACCTTTCTGACTCTGTTGGGAAGGAAAACTAGCTCCCTCTGGCTACCATTCACTGAGTACCCACTAAATGCCCCATGTTAGACTTTACACACATTGGTCCCATTTAATCTCTAACCAGCTCGGGGGAATAGGTACTATCCGCCTCATTTTTTTTCTGAAAATGAGCTTTCTGAAAAAGCTTCTGGAAACTGAAGCTCAGGGAGGTTGGATGGCTTACTCCAAGTCTTGCATCTAGGAAGAAGCATCAGGGGGACAGGTAAAAATTGGAGATGACTGAGCCAGGAAATGGAAACTTCAGACGTCAGCTCCCCTTCTCCAAAAGGGAACAGATGAAGGTACATGCCATGTGTGGTAATAAGGCAGGCACTTAGCCAAGAGAAACCAGACAGGCTCCACTGGCTGATAGAGGGACAGAAGAGAGGGACTTGGTCACTGGAATTGAGGTACAGAGTTAGAGACTGATTGACAGAAAGGCCAGTGTGGTGGTGAGTGTGCGGAGTGGTCTGAGAGCTGATGTGATTTCCTGGCGCAGGTCAGAGCCTCGGGAAGGGTTCAGGTGGCTCCAAGTGTTGGCGCTACAGGAGGCTCCAGGCATCTATCTGGACTTGGCTAGATGTAGAGCTCAACTTTACTGCCTGTATAAAAAGAACATTTTATGTTTGTCTTAAAACTGTAGATGATTACACCATGATGTATTTCCTGAGGGAGGAAGTTGGGTGAAAATTGTGGCTCGGTTATTCCATAGCACTTTGGATAGGAAATAAGCCATGTGTATATCATATTATTCTGCCCATTATAATTTTTTAATCAGTAATGAGTATTGCCAGAATTTTCTTAAGGAAAAATCATAAACATGAAATATAAGAACCCAAGCTTTCCATTTACAGTCTTTTATTTTATCATGCATTTTTAGAGTTTGCCATGTCTCATTGGTCATTTTAAGATTTACTTGTTAAAAATAATTTTAAGCTGGGCGTGGTGGCATACACCTATAATCCCGGTACTTGGGAAACTGAGACAGGAGGATCACAGGTTCGAGAACAGCCTCAGCTACGTAGTGAGATCCTCACCATCTTAGTGAGACCCTGTTTCCAAATAAAAAAAATAAAAAGGGCTGGAGGTGTAGCTCAAAGGTAGAATGCCCCTGGGTTCAATCCCCAGTACTGCAAAACATTAATACTAATACTACTACTAATAATAATAATTTTAAATTTAACTGTGGATCTTCCTTACTGGAAACCACTCTTTGAAAGACAAAACTTTTATCTGTTAAGTCTTTGCAGTTCCTCCAGTTTCCCACATCCAAAAAACATCGGTCATAGTAGGCATATCACATAAGACATATTTTATCTCTAAAAGAAGTTGGTTAAATAAAGAATGTGCTCAATCATTTAACATTTCTTTGCCTGATATATGCTACACTGTTGTAATACAGGACAGGATAAAGATAAATAAATACCATTTATTATATAGAGTGATAAGGTAGAGAGTACAGTAATAATAATAACAGCACGTCTTCACGTGCTCAGTATTCTACACAGGCCATCACATGTCATCCTTACCACAACCCTTTGCTGGGGAAGTACTGTTATTTTTGCTTTATCCATAAAGATATTAAAGCCCAGAAAAATCAAGTAATTTGACCGAGGCACAGCTGGGATATGACAGAATCCCTGAGTTCATCTCTGTACCCTGAGAATTGTGTGCACAAAGAGGGATGTGTTGAATGCTGAGAGAGCCCAGGGAGCACATGTCAGCCCCTCCAGAGGAATCTCAGCAGAGAGCAGGACTGGTGGGGGTGCCATGCTGAGAAGGTGGGAATCCGGACCAGAAATCAGCATAGAAGTCCAAGGCAAGAGAGGACAGTAGTGTCCCAAGAAGGCTGTGGTTCAGCCGGGAAGATGCACAGAGCAAGGAGTGTGGGCCCAGGGGAGAGGGAGGAGGTTTCAGACAGGTGAGCAGGTGATCAGACAGGTGACAGGTAAGCAGACAGGTGCACGTTAGTAGTAAGGATCCAGGTGTGCATGTGGTGAAGTAGGGAAACCGGGGGAACTGAAAGTCTTGCAGATAGAAACTGCTTTGGAATCCAGCAGTAAGAGAAACCACCAAGCAAAAAGACCATCCTGGGCTTTTTCTGGGTGAATAGCTAACCACTTCTGTATAATTTTTCTTCTGGTAATCTTGACGCAAAGTGGAGGTAAGAAGAGAAGATTTAGGAGATGTATAAACTTCCTGGCTCACCAGTAATGAACAAATAGTTAAAAACCAAAGTGATCATAGATGGTTCTCATGCACTCTTTTTTTTATTTTATTATGGCAAAATATGTTTAACCAAATTTCCATTTTTAACCATTTTAAGCATGCAAGTCAATGGCATTAATTGTATTCACAATTTCATGCCATCATCACCACTACCTAGCTTTGAAATTTTTCATTATCCCAAACACAAACTCTGTACCAATCAATCAATATCTCACCAATATTTTCAGCAACTTACTTGACCCCAGTCTTCCCAAAGTATTTAATTCTCTTTCTTTCTAAACTGATATATAATGGGTTGTTCCTTATCACAAACAACATAAGCAAGTTCAGAAACAAATGCAACTGATTCTTTGTGAGCATAAAATTCAACTCTTCACTGTGATGTCAATGGACCCTTAGCGACTAGCTAAGGGTCCATTCTCATAGATACTTTGAAGAAAAAATGGACAGTTGGTTAATCTGACAAGTTGGTTATATCTATGTACGTAGAACTGTTTTTATAGAGTTCTTTGGTAAGATATAATTAAGTAGAAAAACATATTCTCCATTTTGAGTGAGCTTTGGAAAGCCAAGCTACTAACAGAATTATACCCGAGTCAACATACTGCCTCTACCTATACCCACCCAAATAGCAGGCCAAAATCCCAGTAGAAAATGAACAGGATTAGCTACATCTCTAAAGTATCACATTTATTGGTATGGAAAGTAAGAATTGGATCTTCATACGAACCCACCCTCCCCTTCCTATGTGACTCAGTCTTACTCTAAATAGGCAGACTGTTGGAAGGAAAACTCCAAATTCTCAGTGTTTGCATTGGATCTTGGCAGTCACCTTTATAAGCCTGGTCTTGGAAAGGCAGCCCAGGAGGATCCAGAAGTCTAGCTCTATTTATTTCAGAATAAAACTAAGTTAGGAAACATGAGTACCCCCCTGCCTCCAAAAGAAGGCTGAGGGCAAAGGGAACACTTATAAGAAACTGAGGTAGTGAATCGTCCTCAAACCTAGAATTCTAACTTTGAAATTCTCCTTCCAAGCTTGGTTGGCTCCATTCCTTCTAAATCACATTGATCAAAGCAGAAATTATAGATTCAAATTTATGGTAGAGCTAAGGAAATGAAAACAGAGTGATGTGTCAGAAGGGAGGCACCCACATAACTCCATTACTTTTTTCAGCATTAAGCACATATAAATTATACCGGTGCCTCATTGAAAAAGATGCTCCCTTAAAATAGTGTTGCTTATTTGCACAAATTGTGCTTTAAAATTTAGCCGCACACAGTGGCATACAGTGGCTGAGGCAGGAGGACTTGCAAGTTGGAGGCTAGCCTGGGCAACATAGTTAGACCCTGTCTCAAAATTAAAAATATAAAAGGCTGGGGATGTTGCTCAGTGGTAGAATGTCCCTGGGTTCAATCCCCAGTACCACAAGAAGAAAAAAAAATAGAGAACACCTTATCCATCACCAGTATTTTTTTTAAAGATCAGTTCAAATCTAAGAATTACTCTTAATATGAATTGATGTATTCAACAAATACGTATTGAGCACCCGTATTGGCCAACTATTATCCTGGGTGTCAGTTACAGTAGTGAATACAATAGGCAAAAATTTCTCCCTCATGGAGCTGGGTATGGTGGCTCACACCTCTAATCCCAGTACTTGGGAGGCTGAGACAGGAGTATTACAGGTTCAAGGCCAGCCTCAACAACTGAGTGTGGCCCTCCACAATTTAGTGAGACCCTGTTTCAAAATAAAATAATAAAGTAGGGCTGGAGGTATAGCTCGGAGGTAGACTGCACCTGGGTGGAACCCCAGTACCCAAAATAAAAAAGTCCACAGAAAGAGAAGAGCCAAAATAGAGAGGTTGGTGTGTATAATAAGCTATAATATACATCATAGATATATAAAGATTTCAGAGAAAAACATGAGTTAACTTATTTATTTATTTAATTTATTTATTTTTTTAGTGTGTGGTACTGGGGATTGAACCCAGGGTCATTCTACCTCTGAGCTACACTCCCAGCCCTATTTTTTATTCTTTATTTTGAAAGAGGGTCTCACTAAGTTTCAGAGGGCCTCACTTAAGTTGCTGAGGCTGGCCGCAAACCTGCGATTCTCCAGTTTCAGCCCCCCAAGTATGGGGATCACAAGCGTGCACCATCACGCCCAGCTCAGGAACTTATTTATTACTTACCCCATAATACAGAATTAGAATCTTCTCCACCAGGAATTCCCGGGTCCAGCCCTGACCAGGGTCTGTCCCAATTTATGGGTCGCACTACCTCTGCTGAGCTGAGTAATTGCTGGATCCACACTGGAGAGGAGGTCCCCACACTGGAGAGGAGGTCCCCACACTGGAGAGGAGGTCCCATCCCCACACTGGAGAGGAGGTCCCCACACTGGAGAGGAGACCCCCACACTGGAGAGGAGG
>PVJS01006460.1:0-59770 GCA_004027185.1 Glis glis | reverse complement strand
TTACTGGGGATTGAACCCAGGGGCATTCTACCTCTGGGCTACACCCCCAGCTCTATTTTATTTTGGAACAGGGTTTTACTAAGTTGCTGAGGGTCTCAATAAATTGCTGAGACTATCCTTAAACCTGTAATCCTCCTGTTTCAGCCTCCCAAGTACTGGGATTACAGGCATGTGCCACCATGCCTGGTTTCAATAAATTGTTAATTTTAATAGGCAAATAACTTAAATTGATACTTATGTGAAGATAATCTGCAACTGATCACCAAAAATAATAAAAGATTCTCAACATTATGTATCCTCTTGGAAATGTATATCAAAATACATCAAAAACACTTCATTCCTACTAGGTAACAAAAAAACAGAAAAGAAAATGTGCCGGCAAGGATTTGAAGAATGTGGGCTACACATGCATTGTTGGATGGAACCTGAAATGATGCAGCTACTGTGAAAAACATTTTCCTATTTTCTCACCAAACGCCTCTGTTAAAGTATATATACCCCAAAACCGTCAAAATAGGTGTTTAAACAAAAGCTTGCATACAAATGGTCATAGTATCATTACTTTTAACAGTCAAAAATTGAAAGCAGCCCCTTGAGGAAGAAATAAATCAAATAATGTTATGTTCACATAAGAAGGTATCGCTATCAATTTCACTGACATGTAAAGGGATGGCATCCAGATAGCAATATACCAAGTGCTGTGTGTATATGCTAATATGTCACTTTGAATCTCACTATGTTGCATAGTTACAATGCACCAATTAAGTTATTAAAAGAATTGAAAAGAGTCCAAATGTTCATACTTGAAGAATGGACAAAATATAGTGTGTCTATACAATGAGATATCATTCATCCACAAAATCAAATAAGGGCACTGATATGAGCTACAACTTGGATAATCATTGAAAACTTTTTGCTATGTTAAAGAAGCCAAAAACACAAAAAAGATATTATATGATACCATCTATATGAAATATGTACAATAGGCAAATATAGAGGCAGAAAGCAGGTTATCACCAAAGGCTGGGGGTGGGGGGAGAAAGGAATGGATATAATAGGCTTATAGAAATGAAGAAGAACTCTGGAACTATATAATGGTAAAGGAAGGGAATATACAAAATTCCACTGAATTGATCATTTTAATATGTTTAAAATAGTGAATTTAATTTTATGTGCATTTAGCATAATGAAAATGTAATAAATACTAAATGATTGTCAATGTAGCACATGTAAATTTTTAGCATTTTGTTTTATGCAATAAAATATGTTTTTCTAAGAAAATGTAAACTTAAACAAAAGGATTTAATTCATTATTTCAAATTAATTCACACCCCCCATACACAATGCAGATAACACTGAAGGATCTTCAGTATTTGAGTTCACTCATTCATTGGTTAAAATGTGTTCATATTTTCAAAAATAAAATGATTCTACTCATTTGTTTTTGGCTAAATTATTGCCTGGCTTAGTTAACGTGAAGAATACTATTTAAATGTGCAGCCTTTTCGTGTTTGCCAAGATGGGTTTAGCAGAGTGTTTCATCCATTCCAATAGAATTTATTGAAATAAAAGCATAGGGTGATTTTCCAATGCCAGAATGCTAAATAATCTTTGTCTGCTTTTGATTTATATTCAAGGTGAATGTCAGTTGTTGGTAATGTTTTTTAGTATGTATGTCATTTACCCTTCAAATATTAAATTAAAACAGAAGGATAGTATTTCTGGGTTGTGAAGCAGAACCATTTAAACTATTCCCATTAGGATAGTGATCTGTAAAGATGCAATAGTGTCTGCTGTGTGAATGATATTAAATCATGACAACAAAAAAATTCAATCCATGTAAAACTTCAAATTTAAAGGGTGATGTAATCAAGATAGTAAGCTAGGAAGCTTCAGGACCTTGTTGTCTCACAGAGACAGTGGGTTAACAACCATATGTTGACCAGAGCATCTTTGTAAGAATTCTAGAGAGTGATTGAGAGGCTGTAGAATCTATAGAGGCTACAGAAAGGGGTAGGAAAATGCATGACATTTTGTGTGCCCTTCTGTGCCACTTCTCCTACTGGATGTAATACGGTACACCCAGGGGAAACCTCCCCTACCTGGAATTCTTCCTTACAGCAGAATCAAAAGATCAGACTTCAAATCTGATATTCTAGTTAGTCTGGGGGACACAAGGGGGACTGCTATCTGTCTCATGTCACTTAGAGACTCGTCAGAACTGAAGACATTGTTCAGAAGCCCCTGAAAGCACATGACTAATATAGCATGCTAGAATAACAGATTCACAGGCAAAAACTAGGGGGATCAATAGATTGTGATAATTAATGATAAGCTACCTAAGTAATTTGAAAAAAAAAAAAAGAAAACTAAAGGCACACGCACAAACACAGAAAAGACACATCCCCAGAAAAGGTTTGAGAGTTCTTAGACTTGTAGTTAAGCTGACCAGTGAAGTTCTTCCCCTGCAAGAATACAACCCATAAAACTGGAAGGTGTAGCTGTTTTTATATTTCTCCATCTTACCAAGAATAGAGAGAAACACAAGACATAAAAAGAAGCAGGAAGACATGGGCCAACAAAAAGAAACAACATGAAAGTCCAAAAACCAACTGCAAAGAAATGCAAATCTATAAGCTTTCTGATGAAGAATTATAAAAAATCTGTGTTAAACATGTTTAAGGAGCTGATAAAGAGCACAGACAAGTGAACAAATCTGGGAAAAGATGCATGAACAAAATAAGAACATTGTCTTAGTCTCTTTGGGCTGTTATACTAAACAACCATAAATTGGGTAGGTTATAAAAAAAAACATAAAGATGTTTTCTACAGTTCTGGAGGCTAGACATTCTAGATCAAGACACTGGCAGCTTAGACACTAGGTGAAGTCCCATTCCATAGAGGGTACATTCATGCTGCATGCTCAAATGGGGGAAAAGGCTAGATAGTATTCTGTGTCTCTTTCATAAGAACACTGATCCTATTTGTGAGGTCTCCACTTGCAAGGACTACTCATGCTCAAATGGCCAAACCTCTTAACAACATCACATTCAGTATTAGAGACATATTTAGACCACAGCATTCCACCTCTTGCTTCCCCAAATCCATATCCTTCTCACATGAAAAGTACATTAATTCCATTCTCATAATTCCAAAAGAGTTTTTGTATACAACTAATGTTTTGCTGTTAGTTTAAAATAGAATGCTATAACTGTTTTATGTCATTGTAATGCTAATGATAAATAAAATATCGGTAGATTATACATACATGAAATAAGAAGGGAATCAAAGCATGTCATCAGAAAGCAAATCAATGGAACACAAAAGAAAGCAGTAAGAGAGGAACGAAAGAACCAAAAGCAACATGACACACAGAAACAATGAACAAAAAGGCATAGCAAGTTGTTCCAGATCAGTAAATACTTTAAATGTAGATGAATTAAATTCCTCAAATGACATTGTTTGAATAGATAAAAAATAAAAATAGCAGGCAATTATATGTTGTCTGTAAAAAACTCAATTTAGATCTAACAACATTTATAGGCTAAGAGTGAAAGGATGGAAAAAATATTCCATGTGACATCTAACCAAAAGAGAGTATAGATAGCTATAGTAATATCAGACAAAAGAGAATTTAAGTAAAAACTGTTATAAGAGATGAAGGCTATTATATAAAGGTAAAGGGTCAATTTACGAAGATACAATAATTATAAGTATTTTTGGTACTGGTTATTGAATCCAGAGATCCTGCTACAGAACTATACCCCTAGGCCTATTTTATAAGAGGGTCTTACTAAGTCACTGAGGGTCTCGCTAAGTTTCTGAGGTTGGCCTCATACCTGTGCTCCTCTTATCTCAACCTCCCAATTACAGGAATTACAGGTGTGAGCCACCATGCCTTGCTAATAAATACTTATACACTAAATGTCAGAACTCCTAAATATGTGAAGCAGAATTTAACAGAATTGAAGGGAGAAATAGAAAGCAAACACAATAACAGGAGTAGACTAGTTAACTTTTTTCCCAATTATCACAGATTTAATAAAGCAGGAGCACTGGTGGGTCATGAACAATAAACTCTGCGGTGTACCAGGAAGACAGAAGACTCTGTCCAGGAACTGTGGATCACAGTGCAGTTTTTTTAACTCAAGGTTAAGGCTGGATTGTGATAAAAATGTGGATCTGTGATAGAAAATGCAGATTCATTACATGTACATAGAAGTAAAATTGAAATGTAAGAGGGCTGAGAGCCGGAGGAGACAGCTTACAGTCAAGATTTGCACATTGAACACCAAGAATTAAGGAAAATGAACCTGGGGTCTGAAATGAGATTAGTCAGAAAAGAAAACCTCTCAATCTTAAGTAGTAAGAAAGAGCCTGTAGAAGAGAATATCGATGCAATAGCTAAGATTACCTTTAGGATCCTGTCCAGTCTAATAAAAGCTTATTTCTTCAGAGCAAAAGAGCAATAAAAATAAAATGGATCTTGGCAATTTCTCTATTCAGAGGACAGAGCTAGGTTTTGGGAGCCAGAATTTATCTAAAAGGTTAGTTACTGTCATTAACAGCCAAATGTCCACAACATTTCTTATGAATCTTGGCTAAAATACCATTTTTAATTATTTTATTCACTTAGAAGATCTGAATTACATTAATATCCATAGTCAGTGGTTCAAAGAGCTATACTTTGGTTATCTTTTTTTGGGGGGTTACTGGGCATTGAACCTAGGGACATTCTACCTCTGAGCTACACCCCTAACCCTTTCTACTTTTATTTTGTTACTTGACCTTGAACCTGCAATGCTCCATCTAAGCCTCTCAAATACTGGGATTACTGTGCCACCAATATGGCTTTATTTGGTTATCTTTCAAATGCTAACAAGTATTCCTCCTACTCAATATTGATGTGTTAGTTACAAAAATACTTCAATGAAAGTTTGTATTCCTCTAATATAGATGCCATTAACTGCAAATCACTTCATTACTTCATGTTTAATACTAATTAATAGAAAAAAGTACAAACTCAATTGTAGGAAAAAATTTTGACCATGTTAAATATATTTTCTTTTTTACAGTGCTGTGGCTCAAACTCAGGTCCTCACATGTGCTATACTAGCAGCAAGCATTCTACCACTAAGCTACATCCCAGCCCCCATGTTGCATTTGTACTGTCTACTGATGGAGAGAATTTTTCTAAGTTTATTTATACATGGATATGTATTATGTGTATTCTTGTGTTGATGTAAAGAAGTGAAATATAAATTAAATAAATAGAATAAGAAATGTCTGCAATTTTATTTTATTTTATTTATTTTTTTGCGGTACTGGGGATTGAACCCAGCGGCGTTCTACCTCCACGCTACACCCCCGGCCCTATTTTTTATACTTTATTTTGAAACCGGGTCTCATGAAGTTGCGGAGGGCCTCACTAGGTAGAGAGAGAGAGAGACAGGGAGAGAGAGAGGGAGAGAAAGAGAGCTGAGGCTGGCCACGAACCCGGATCCTCCGGTCTCCACCTCCCAAAGTACTGGGATTACAAGCGTGCGCCACCACGCCCGGCCTGAAATGTCTGCAATTTTTTTGCACTCACAGTCATTGATGTTCATATTTCTCAAAAGAAAATGTAGTCGTTGCTTGGGAAATCCAGAAGGTTGATGTGCCACATTTTTTAAAGTAGTAATTCATTATTCTCTTGGAATTTTCTCCCCAGCTGCTATCTCCCACCCTGAAAATTTGATGCTTATGCAAACACCATTACAACAGTTCAGTCGGCTGGCTTGTCTTCAGAGATTGTAAAATAAGCCTGGTTTCTGCCTGCAGATAGTACATATTCCCCTATGTTCTTTAAGACAAAACTTCATAGGCCAGGCGTGGTGGTGCACGCTTGTAATCCCAGTACTTTGGGAGGCGGAGACCAGAGGATCCGGGTTCGCGGCCAGCCTCAGCTCTCTCTCTCTCTCTCTCTCTCTCTCTCTCTCTCTCTCCCTGTCTCTCTCTTTCTCTCTCTCTCTCTACAGAGTGAGGCCCTCCACAACTTCATGAGATCCGGTTTCAAAAATAAAAGCATAAGTATAGGGCCGGGGATGTAGTTCGGAGGTAGAACGCCCCTGGGTTCAATCCCTGTTACCACAAAAAAAAAAAAAAAACTTCATAGGCAACCCCTAATGTGGAAGCCCTGAGGGGAGCTAGTGTATTACCAAGTCCATATCTACAGATGCATATTATCTTTTTAAATGTATTTTATTTTGTTTTTTATATTACTGGGGATTGAACCCAGGGGTGCTCTATCACTGAACCATACCCTGAGCCCTTTTTATTTTTTATTTTGAAACAGAATCTTGCTAAATTTCCCAGGCTGGCCTCAAACCTGCAATCCTCCTGCCCTTGCCTCTCAAGTACCTGTATTACAGGCATGTACCACCATGCCTGGCTTCAAATTGATCTTTATATGCTTGTTTCTTTAGCAACAGAATTTAAATATGATCAGGGAAAAATCATCCTTCAACCTTGATGAGAATAACATATACACAATGTTGAGCGTTTTATAACACTATATCCAATAGATTATGTGGTTGCAGTTTTAAAAAGAGAAAGCTGGGCCCTGCAGTGTGTAGGGCTTATTAGGTAGCAGAAATAAAACTGAATTAAGTGTGTTTGGGTTATATAGAAAATGTTCCCTGAAGAGCTCATATATCAAGAGTCAGAGTTGATGTAATAGAGTCATGAGGGTTGTAGTCTCATGAGTGTGTAAATGCATTGTGATGGGTTTACTGGAGAATAACTTAGGCAGGTGGAGGGAGTGTGGTTGGAGAAGGTAGGTCCCTAGGGTGTGGTCTTGGGGACTGTGCTTTAGTCTTTGAATCCCCTTGCTTGTTGTGTTGCTTCCAACCTCCATGATGTGAAAGCAGAGCCCTTGCTCTCTCCCTTTCTCTGCTTCCTGCCACCATTCCATGAGATCCATAGACCCCAACCTCACATGGACTGAGCCCAAAATCTTTAAGAAAACTGTGACCAAATAAATCTTCCTTCCTCTAAGTTGTGTGCTCAGTTTTTTAGATTATAGCATGAGAATGTTGACAAGATACTTTCTATAACTTCTAGTAACAATAATGTTATCTGAACCAAAAATCATTCCAGGTAGTCAAACTTTTAATTCCATATCTCCTATCCTGTTCTTTAAACACATGATACTTAATTGCCTGCTGTGATTTGGATGTGATTTGTCCCTGCCAAAAATCATGATAAAATTTAATTGAGAATGCTACAATATTGAGAAGTGATAGGGCTTTTTAGAGGTGTTTGGGTCCAAGGGACTCCACTCTCATGAAGGGATGCATGTAACTTCCACAAAAATAGGTTACATCTGCACAGGTTATTATAAAGCATCTGGTCCCCCTTGTTCACTTCCCACTCCAGCACTTGTCTGTCTTCCTTTCTACTTTCTACCGTGAGTTGAAGAAGAATGAGGCCTTCAGTAGAGGCAGCCACCCAGTTTTAGGCTTCTCAACCTCCACAGATCTTGGCCAAATAGACCTGTTTTCTTTATAAATTACTCTAACTCTGGTATTCTGCTATCATAACAGAAAACAAAGAAAGACCTTGACATTTATTATTAGGCATTTGGGAATAAAATGTAAGCATAACAGATGTGGGAATAGTTCCAAATAGTCCCCTTTTCTAGCAGAAAACATGCCCAATTACACAATAGACATAAAATGTTAGTTTTATTATAATAGTAATAGAGTGCTGTGGGACCGGATACTATTATTAGCAGTATCACTTTGTCTGGAAACACATATGTATTAAGAAATGTCAATTTACTTCCTGTAAATTAATTCAATTTTTCCTAAAAGCCCTCAAAGCCTCCAGGCTCCTAGGAGATGCTGCTTCATTAATTCTAAGGTTATTCTGCTCTGGATTTATACTCTGGTGCAATCATTCAAAGTACATTTATTGAGTATCTATAATGAGCACTATTCAGTTCCTGCACACTCTGTAGCACAGACATCGTGGATCATAAGCCATCTCCAGTATTGGTCTTACTTGGAAATAGCAAGAAATAAAGTACACGTCCTGAGATGCATGGACACGCACCGTTCCTTTGCTTTTCCTTTACTGGCATGATGTTTTTCATATGCTTACTGGCTGAGCCCATTCCTTTCTAGTAAGATGCTCCTTTTTAACTAAATCCTTAACCTTTCTCAATGATTTTTCAGTGATATTAAGATATTGAAGACAAAAATCATAGAGGTCTTGCTGACTTGTTCTATTTATTTTTTTCCCCATGCAGATAACTCCCCTGAGGCAAAAAGCCACACTACCTGCTATGCCAGGAATGATGGAAAAAGGGAAAGAAGAAAATGTGGTAAGGCAGGAGGACAAACACTTTACAAATTATAACTAAAGGTATCACCCAGCAACGCTAGTCTAGGGCTGGTCTGTAAAGATTATATTTCATCTGATAACTGAAGTATAAGTCCCCAAACTCAAAACTGTTTGAAGCATATGAAAATTATTTGTCTGTGAATCCATATCTTCTAGGATTGCAGCTGAGAGGTTTTCAACATGAGCATAGCTTAAATATTAAGAGGAGGTGAAAGTTAGGGATGAAGAGAAGGTAGGCATGAGGAACAGGCGATTACTTCCATCAGATCATAATAAACAGACTTGGCTTTATTTTAAGAGGAATATCAAATTTTGGAAATGTATAAAGCAAAAAAAGACAAGGATTATTTGCACATTAGAAGTCTCACTCTGGTTTAGACCAGACACAAAATCCTCACACCTTTCACTTTTAAGTGCTTCTTTTCCCTCGTAGCTTTTATTGGACTTTCTTTTCATACACTTACTTTATTTTAGTATATATATTTTACTTTAATAATGAAAATTAAGTATCTCAGAAGAAGAGTTTGAATTTTCATATCAAAGTTGATGACTGGTTAATTCTGATCAGAGTTCATTCCACACACATAAACAGGTATTATATACATTATTAATTTGCTGTAAGAATTTGAAACATGAAAAAAATTTTAAAGCAATTAGTTATACAATCATTAAATTTAACTTAAATACAACTTTATCAAAGTATTGTGTTGTTGTACTTATGAATTACCAAATTGCTTTTAAAGGGGGACATTTAAAAAACACATTTTTTTCATTCTTATTGGAGTAGCCTTCTTTGTATGGAAGCATGTCTGTCTCTACATTCAAGATACAAGGCATAATTCAAGTTTCCCTGCTCTTGTTCTGCTTTACTGAGTAAAGTTTATGTGTGACTATTTAGCAACTATTTCCAAGCATTAAGTTATAAACACAGTTTTTAAGCATAAATGAAGAACTGTCAAAACAGTATTTTAGACATGATAATGGTTTGGATTTAGAATGTCCCCCTAGCCTTCATGGAAACAAGACAGCAGTGTTGGAAGTGAGGTTTGGTTGATAAGGAGAGGTCTGTGGGATGTGGCCTTGGGAATTATATAAGGACTCTTCTCCCCCTGGTCCCTCTCTGGATTCTGTGATGTGAAGACCAGAGACCATGCTCTCCCTCTCTCCACTTCCCACCACCATGCCCTGAGCTCTGCAGACCTGGCCTCATATGGACTGAACCTCTAAAATCTCCATCTTCCTTCCTCTAAATTGTGTGGTCAGTTGTTTTGGATTACAGTAGTGAAAATATTGACTGTGACAGGCATTGATACACTTCTTGATTTTATATTTTTGGGGCTGATAAAAAGTTCCCAGATTTTTGAAAATCCCTGCAATGCCTTAAGTCCCTACATTATCAACTTTCTTTCCCCAGCCTTTTATTTTCTATCTCCTGTGTCCTCCCTCCACTCTGCACCTCTTCCTCCACCCTGATGGAAGTCCCTGGTATTCCCAAAAAATGCTAGCCAGTCTCCTGGTTCCAGGCCTCTGAACTTGCAGTTCCTGTCTTGTAGGCAATGCTTTCCTTCAAATGTCTACACAACATGTTTCTTGACTTTTCAAGCCACCTTCAAAAGCTACTTTCTCCAGGAGATACTTTTAAACCATCTAGATAAAGTTGTAGCAACAACCTGCAGCACACGAATTCTATCTTT
This sequence comes from Glis glis, assembly GCA_004027185.1. Lineage (NCBI taxonomy): Eukaryota > Metazoa > Chordata > Mammalia > Rodentia > Gliridae > Glis > Glis glis. The sequence continues at coordinate 49,691 of PVJS01006460.1, read as the reverse complement.
ATCCCCTTCCATGCTGATCCCTTGAGTATTGATCGCTTTTAAATATATTATATCATGTCCTTGTTATTTTAATTTTTATCCTATCCTTTTGAATTGTTAATCTTGGAGACAAAAAATATTTCTCTGTTCATTGCTCTATCTTCAGGACTTAGGAAAATATTTGGAAGTCATAAGGTGCTATTCCAGTGTTCTTTCTCCATCTTTTCATTTTAATTTTAAATTCAAAGTGAGTTTTAATTTTTATGCTATACATTTGAACCTTGCTTTATCAAGATAAAATCTGATAAATTCTGCTTTAGAGGGAGTGGTAGAGTCGTTTTCTTTGAATCATATAATGTTTGGATTATACATACCATTTTGTTGATTATTTTTACTTGTTCCATCTATTCTTTATTTTTCTTTTTTTCTGTTATCCAACATTCTCCAATGCTATTGTTAAATGTCCAATTTATATTCTACACCTATAGCAGTATGCTGACAATTCTCCTTCTCATCATTTTGATATTTCTGTAAAGGCCTTTATTTTTACCTATCTTGTAAAAAAGAAATAAAGACATATGGGCAAACAGTTATCTTGCATTTAAAAGTACAAAGATTTTCTGCCAGTAGTTTGCTCCGTGATCTCTTCTCTTCAATTGGATAAAACAGTTGTGAATTTATACCTACCCCAATTAACCTCAAGATTTGTTATTAGAATTGATGTTCTTTCCAGGTCTCTACTATTCGGGCTAGAACCTGGAAGGAAGACAGAAATTTAAAGGCATAAATATGCTTAGAATGATTTCCAGGTAAAAAAAAAAACTAAATAAATCTATGCTTTTATGATATTCCTATTTCCCAATACTATGAAATTTATACCACAGTAATTAATGTGATTTTGTACCAATTAAAGGAGCATCTAAGCAGATGAAAAATTTCAGCCAATTTTTAGAAGTTGCAAAGTGGGTGGTGGATTACTATTGATGAATCAAAGCAGAGAAAGTATTGGGATAAATAGATACCTGGAGGGTGCTGAGATTAACAAGCTCAGAGGTCTTTGGAGCCAAAGGGACTCTGGTCTTGGAGACAGCAATTTTATCAGAGGGAAGGCATAAGAGGTGGAGGCAGAAATCAGAAATACTAACTGGAAATTTGAATGTCATTTACATAAGAGTATATTATGCATTCACACTTCCCACCACTGCCTTTATTTAGAGATTACAGGGCAGCCAGGAATTTGCCTACCACAAGAAAAAAAAATACTATGCTTTTCTGAAGTATTACACAATCTCTCTGGGGAAAGATTGAACTGTTAGTATGGAAGTTGCTAACTTAAGAATAACCTTCCTTGTTCTGCATTTGGATAAGCCCAAATATAGGGGTTAATTCCTCTCATGCTCAATGTGAGAGAAAACCTTTATTAAACCTTTTTATTATTACAAAAAGCAATGACTTAAAAGAACTATATGCTTTCTACTTACTATGTCCCAGTACTTTTCTAAAGACCTCATGAAAAGACAAAATGTTTATGAGACATTTGAAAAAAGCCAGAAACTAAAACACCTATATTAAAAAGTCAGAAAAGTTGACATAAAATTAGAAAATTAGACATGTGAGGAACAGAAAGACAATATTTTAAATATGAAAAATCCAAATAATTAAAACATTCACAGAGATCTTGATTTCATGTTCAAAAGAATCATATGAAAATTGAATAAGTTAAGAAACAAAGACTTTGAAAACAGTAAAATATTTTCTATATTAAAATATAGTTGATTTATAGGAAGACTGATTTGGTAAAATATTCTAAGATATGCAAAAATATTACTCATAAAAAATTGATGTTTAAGGAGGGACACAATCCAAAATTAAATCAAAATATATATAAATATCACTTTAATATTTTCAAAGTTCTTGTTTCCAATTGTGTGGTTCCCATTGAAATGTATGTTTCTTTCTATTAAAGGTGCTGTCACAATTTACACACACACAAGCACACATACATATGTATATGTATGCAAACACACACACACACACACATTTCTTAAATCCACGATTTCTTCTCTGTAGGTATTGCTTTTGTAGTCAGAGAAAGTCTATGGTAAACAGTGTGGGTTGATACACCCCTTAATTATTCCTAGGGGAAATGCCTGGTTGAAGAAGTTTATAGGATAAAACTTTATCTTTATAGGATAATGAACTGGAAGTCTCTGCATCTCATTGGGGTATCCTAGTAGCTGCGGGATAATACTACTGACTGTATTGATCTTTGACCTACCCATTTGGAAAAATGTGTCCCTATTACCATGATATATGCCTCAATCATATACTACTGTATGATTATTTCATTTATATTATGTACATATGCGAAATTATTGATGCCAATCATAATATCCTGTGTGGGGAAGGGGAGGAAACGGAGTGGAAGCTGGGGGAAGCACATCAAGTGCTGTGTGCATGTATGTCCCTATCACTCTGATCTACATGACGTATGATTACAATGCACTAATAAAAGTATATTTTTAAAAAAGAGAATATATAGGTAGCACTTTTTTCAATTTATGTTCTCCAATTTCATTTTAGTGCTTCATATTCCATTAAAACAAAAATGCTTTAATATGAAAAATAAAATTATTCAATTTATTAGTGCCTCCTTCTTTTCTCCTCTGAAATGGCAAAATAATAAACTCTTTTTCATGTTTCATAGGAACTAAATAAAATGAAATATGTAAAGCATGTGATAAAAAGCCAGGCACATTATGATTGTTACTTTTTTAAACATGCTTTTATTGGTGCATTGTAGTATCACATCACAATGACTATCAATTTGATATTAACATACATGCACACAGCTCTTAGTGCCCTCTGCCCCCCGGGGCTTCACATGTTTGGAGAGAGGTGAGTTCTCTGTACATAACTCAAAAAAGAACAAAATAATAGTTTGGTAGAAACATGACTTCATAAAAATTCAGAAAAATACAGTTCAAACATGACTTCTCTCACACTGTGACCTAAAGAACATTAGGACATTTAGGCTTCTGTTAGGATATGGGATATGATATCTGCTATGATTTTTAACTTACAAATTTTATTTTGTTTCAATATTGCTTCTATTTCAGTAATGCTATTTCTTCCTTTATGTGAAGGAACACAACTAATTTACCCTCTAATTGAATCTAGTAATAGGAGCATTCCACCCGCAAGCTGCCCGAGTGCATAGTTCTCTGTATCACCTGCTGTCAGTGACAGGTTGTTTCCAAAGAACTGATAGCCATTTAACCCGGGTAGGTAAGGCCAAAGTAAAAAACCTGGCAGCCAAAGTAACTGGCATTTCCAATAAAAGTGTATGCCCGACAGGGAACAGATTAATTGAGCTTAATCTTCCTTCTTTTTCTCAATCCCTGATAACCAGTAGTGAGAGTACTGAAATATCCTCTCTTTCAGATGAGAGATAGAAAACAGAGTACTGAGAAGATAGGATTCTTTTTCATCTATTAGAATGGTGTCAAACCCACTTGACTTCAGCACACCGCAAGTTTGTAATTTTCCTGTGGAAATTATCTTACCATAGCATAAACATAAAATGCCCAGTAATTATAGGACTTAATAAATATAAAAATCATTATCTTTGTTCAATCAACAAGGTAACAGAAGATTAAACAGGATGCATTTGAGATGTGTTTGTGGGACCAAGTAAGGATGTTTAGTTAACATCTGGATATAGATATTGGGAGTTCAGAAAACAGGTCTAGGCTGAAGATGAACATGTAGTGTTCAGTATATAGGTGGTATGATTAAAGTGGGAACCCATGAGGCTAGCCAAGAAAGCCTGTGCTGAAAGAGATAGGAGCCTAGGTTAGGGCTCTAAGAAAATTTTACTTGAAGTTTCATTTATAAATTTTTTAATACACTTTCATTGGTGCATTGTATTCTCACATCATAATGAAGTTCAGAGTGACACATACATACACCCAGCACTTGGTGAGCTTCCCCCCCATACTCCACCCCACTCCCTCCCCTTCCCTATACAGTATTGAGATTGGCATTCATAATTTATTATATCTACAAGGTGTCCATGGAAGTGTTTCCTTCATCAATTCTTCCTCCCCCAGTACCACCTTCCCTTATGCTCCCTCCATGGCTCCATTGAGATTTCTCCTTATTTATCTGGAATCCCTATTATATACTGATTTTTCCCTAGCTTCCACATATGAGAGAAAACATGGCTCTTATGAAACTGGCTAATATCACTTGGCATAATAGTCCCTTGATCCACCCATTTTCTTGCAAATTATATAATTTTGTTCTTCTTTATGGCTAAGTAGAATTCCATTGTTTGTATATCTCGTAATTTTGTAATCCATTTATCTATTGATAGACACCTAGGTTCATTCCATAATTTGACTATTGTGCGTTGTATTGCTATAAACATGGATATATATATATCACTATAATATTCTGATTTCAATTCCTTTGGAAAGCTACAGGAGTGGTATAACTAGATTGTATGGTAGTTCCATTCCCAGTGTTCTGAGGAACCTCCATACTGATCTTAGCAGCTGCACTAATTTGCAATCCCACCAACAGTGCATATGAGTTCCTATTTTTCCACATCCTCACCAGCATTTATTGTTGTTTGGATTCTTGATGATTTCCATTCTAACTGGGGTTGGATGAAATCTCAGTATAATTTTTATTTACATTTCCCTGATAGCTAATGATGTTGAACATTTTTTCATATATTTATTGGCCATTTGTAATTTTTCTTTTGTGAAGTATCTATTCAGTTAAATCAACCATTTTTAATTGGGTTATTTTTTTAGTGTTAATTTTTTTTAAATTCTTTGTATATTTTATACATTAGTACTCTTATCAGCAGAATAGCTGGCAAAGATCTTTTCCATTCCTATCAGCTCCCTCTTTAAACTCTTGATGGCTTTCTTTGCTGCACAGAAACTTTTTAATTTAATGCCATTCCATTTATTAATTCTCATTTTAATTTTCTGATCTTTGGGGTGTTATTGAAGAATATTCTAAATTATAAAAGGTAGAATTCTAAGAGAATGCAGAGTCATAGAAGATAAGGAAACAGTGTTTGAATAACAAAAAGATTACAAGTTAACAAGGATAGCAAGACATTGGGGTGAGTCTTGACTCTTAGGTAAGCAAGAAAAATGAAGACACAAAAGTACTTATTGAATTTCCAACTTGGAAATTCAAGAGCTGGAATAATTTTACTTATGTGATAGAAATAAAAATCTGATTGGAGTATATTAGCTTATTAGTTGTTCCAACCAATATTAGTTCAGGAGCTCCTGTGTTCTTATCATTCATCAAGAATTTTGAGGGATAGCAGAAAAAAATTAAAAATTAGAAAGGAGAGACAAAAATGTCTACCTTACTTAACTTATAGTGGTAACAGATAGTCAATAAATGAAATGAATAAGACAAATAGAGTCAGAAGAGTTCAAGTGCTGTGAAAAGAAAGGCAGAAAAATAGGATATTTTATAGGGAGGTTGCACTTTCAGATATCGCGATTGTATTAGTTTTCTATTGCTACTTTAACAAATTACCAACACTTTGTGACTTACAACAACAATAATTTGTTATTTTACAGTTCTTCACACCATTAAGCCTGACATAAATATCACTGGGCTAAAATCAAGGTGTTTTCAGGGCTGTGTTGCTTTCTGGGGGCTCTAGGAGGGGATGCATTTCTTTATCTTTACCTTTTTCATCTTCTTCAGGCTACCACTAGACCCTGGCTCATGGTACCTTTCTACTTCTCCCAAACTGGCAAAGACAGGTGTACTCCTGTTCATCCTGCCATCTCTCTGGTTCTGTTTCCCGCTGAATATAGTCAAGAAAGCTTTCTACTTTTAAAGACTCATGGGATTAATATCCCCACCCAGATGCAATCTCAAATCTATAACCTAAATCCCATCTGCTATGTCCCTTTTGTTATGCAGGTAACATATTTGCACATCAAAGGAATTAAGACCATAGAATTTCTTGAGAGATCTTAATTCTGTTCACCACAATGCCCAAGCAAAATCTTACTTAGAAAAGGGCTTTGACATGAATATCTAACAGACTTGGGGGAAAAAACCTTGGACAATTTGGGGGAGAAACATATTAGCACACATGCAGATTCTGCAGCTGCAGATACTTGGATTTGGAGCAATGGAGGTGAACGGAGCAAGTGGAGTGAGGTAAGGGAGGGTGGTGATAGTAGGAGCTGTTGGTAGAGAAGCGAGAGACCAGAAGATAAAGGGACTGGGAGGATACTGAGAAAACATCAGCTGTGCTCAAATTAGATGAAGAGCCTTTGGAGGATTTTAAGCAGAATGTTCTCATAATGTAAGTTTATATGTTAATAGGGGTCCATTGATTATGGCATGTGAAATTAAATGAAAGAGGGCCAGAATAGAAACTTGGAGAATACACAAAAGGCTATTGTGACTTGGACAAGGTTAGTGGCATTACAGATTACAAATAGATGTTCTCAGTACAGAGACACATTATAAATAGAGGGTGGTGGGCTGTGGGATGAGAACAAAAGAGTTAGTTTTTGCCTGGAGACAATATAAAGCCAATTATAGATATGGTGAACCTGGCCTCTGATATTTTATTCTTTCCTGTATCTTAGTGTGCTAACATTCCCAACATAGTTTAGTGATACTGTAGTTTTGAAATGTGTTTTCTAGGCTTCCATGACACCTCATTCTTCTACTTTCTAACTTATCAACTATCACTTTGCAGTTTTGACTCCTTCCTTTCAGTTAAATATTTGAACGTCCAGGCTCAGTCCTAGGTGCTCCAGTAATCTTTATCAACCCCCAAACCTCATTAGTTTTTATTCAATCTGTATAACAAGCATTATGGAATCTATCATTTTATTTCTGAGTTTTGATGAGAGTCACTACTCCTATAGTGAAGAGATTGCTTGATATTTCTACTTTCATAAGTAAGAAACATCTCAAAATTAGTATGTCCTGAGGAAAATCCCCTGGGCTGCATCATCTTTTAAATCTTATAAGTACCGTGCGCTAACCGATTGCGCCACTGGAGCTACTTTTTAAATCTTAAGCCTTCTTCATGTCAATTTATGGTTTCACAGGCTAGTTGCTTAGCACTGAAGACTGTGTACCAAATTCCTAACCAGGCTTAGATTCTTTTTCATTTCCCTATAGTTTCCTCTCCTCAACGGAAGTGAATTAATAATTTTTCCACACAAATCCTATCATCTCACTCACATGCATAATATACATCAATAATTTTTGCTGTAGTTGAAAGGAAATACAAAATCCATTTTATGACATATAACCTGGGCCCTACCTCTTTCTCTACCTTGACATAGCAATGCCATCACTTGGTTCCCAATCCACAACAAAATTGCTATTATACTTTTAACTGGCCTTCAAGCTTACCAAACTTATCCCAGTCTTAAATTTGAGCATTTGCACTAGCAATTAATTTTGCCTCAGAATACTATTTCCTACAGCTTCCTCCTGCTAAGCTTTCTCACATGAGGTGAACTAGCTGTCAGAGGACCTGTATAGATAGAGTACACCGTCCCCATATACTCACTATCATTCCATTTTCCTTTTTTTTTTGTGGTACTGGGGATTGAACCAGTATACCCCCAGTCCTACTTTATTTTATTTTTTAAATTTTATTTCTCAATTTAATATTTTTAAATTAATATGCTTTTATTGGTACATTATAGTCTACATCATAATGGAAATCATGTTGACACTGACACATGCACACAGCACTCGGTGCCTCCCCCATCTCCCCATTTTTCCCTTTCCCAGTACAGAGTACTGAGATTGACACTGGTATATTCACATATGTACACATAGTCGATGGTAGTATTTCAATTAATGAACCTCAGTCTTCCCCGTCCCCTTCCCTTAGACCACCTCCCTGGCTCCACTGAGGTTTCTCTTCCATTATCTGGAGTTCCTCTGGTATCCCAATTACTCCAAAGGTTTACTTGGTTTAGATTTATCTGTTATCAATATTCCTACTGGGACATAATTGTGATTATTTTTAAAAGGTTCCTTAAAAATATTATTGGGGAAAAAGGGATTGGTAACACAAGTCTTTTTGGCACTAGAGATTGAACCCAGCATCCTTCTACTTTCGAGCTATACCAGCAGCCCTTTTTTCTTTTCTTTTTTTTTTTTTTTTTTTTTTGCTGTACCGGGGATTGAACCCAGAGGCTTTCTACCTCCAAACTACACCCCTGGCCCTATTTTTTATACTTTATTTTGAAACCGGGTCTCACGAAGTTACGGCGGGCCTCACTAAGTAGAGAGAGAGACAGAGACAGGGAGAGAGAGAGATATAGAGAGCTGAGGCTGGCCGCAAATCCGGATCCTCCGGTCTCCACCTCCCAAAGTACTGGGATTACAAACATGCGCCACCACGCCCGGCTTATTTTCTTATTTTGAAACAGGGTCTCACTAAGTTACTGAGGCTGGCCTTGAAACTTCAATTCTCCTGACTCAGCCTCCTAAATACCGGGATTACAGGTGTGTGCCACCGCATTCGGCCAAAACAAGACTTTTTATAACCTGGATAGTTGTGAAAGGTAGTACATGAATGGTTAATTTAATCCATAGGAAGCAAAAACATGGGATCACACTCTGCCTTAGTCTGTTCCCTAAGCAAACACGCTTGACTTTGATTCAGAACCCTAGGAATCTTCACCTTTTGCTGGGGTGCTCCAAACAGATTATTATGGTTCACAGTCTTCAAGTCTGTAAAAATCAGACACCCTGCATACCATTTCTTATAATTATCATAACTTCTATACTAATCAAGTGAAGTCACCCTCCAACTCCTTACCTTGCATCTGAACTTCTCCCTAATTAAACACTGCTGAAATCCTTAGTAAATATGATGCCAGCACCTGCCAGGAATTATTACTCACCCTAATTACCTATAAAAATATATCTATGTTGACTTCAGATCAGTGAGAAGTGCAAACCTAAAATCTCATTCTGAGTGTTTGTTTGTAGGGTTTGTAAAATAATTGGGTATACCCAATTATCTTAGTGCAAATTCTCCCCAAAATATAACCAGAGGTGTAGCTTATATGATAAGGCACCAGGTCCATCCCAGTAAACCCTCATGTCAAGATCTTCCCTTATCCCCAGACTCCAGCTACAACCAAGTGACTGGCCAGACCCTTAGCTTCAGAATCCAGGATCCTAAGTACCAGGCTGAACCCTAAGGCCCCAGGTTAAGGGCTGAACTCTGTGAACCCAGCCTCCAGAATGATCCCCCTTGACTCTAGACTCATCCCTGTAACAGGTCAATACCTGTGGTCCCAGGATGTTAAATGGCAAAATGAACATATATAGTGAAATATTATCTCCACTTCTGCTTGAAACTCAGTAAAGTCTGATGAAAACAAGAATTCCGTTATAACTTAGACAACTGGGTAATCTGTAGTTTGCCTGCGCAGTAACATCAGCAGAGACATGGCTTTCCCACAAAGGCTCCAATACTGGAGGGAGGGTTTGTGTATTTGTGTAACAACTTCAAAAATTTCATCCTGCCAGGGGCATGGTGGCAAACGCTTGTAATCCCAGTACTTTGGGAGGCGGAGACCGGAGGATCTGGGTTCGCGGCCAGCCTCAGCTCGCTCTCTCTTTCTCTCTCTATCCTCTCTCTCTCTCTCTCTCCCCTCCCTCTCTCTCTACCTAGTGAGGCCCTCCACAACTTCGTGAGACCCGGTTTCAAAATAAACTATAAAAAATAGTACTGGAGGTGTAGCACGGAGGTAGAATGCCCCTGGGTTCAATCCCCAGTACCGCAAAAAAAAAAAAAAAATTCATCCTTCCAAAACTATGTCTATGCATCATGTTGTTTTCAAACTCTTCTTCTTTGTAAAAGTGAAAACAGCTTTCAAATCAACATTTGAAAAATTTCTGCTTATGAACCTATATTACATCATAAAAGCCCAGATATGCTTGATTCAAGTTCAGGCAAAACTATATATTCCTACTTCCAAAAGTTCCTTAAGCCTGTTTATGGAATAATTCTTTTCTTCATTCTTCTGCCGGCAGAGCTGTGGGGCCCAACAACATCATATCCAACTGACAATGACTTTAATGGAAGATCAATTCTGTTAGGCAGGTATGGATCCAGGCAATTAGTAACACAAAGCCCTAATGACAAAAAAGTCAGGATTAGAGTGCAGTCTACTTATTGAAATGCTTCCAAAGAACTTTGAGTTTAAAATTAGTTTACTCTAGTTTGATATTGGTTTTTTAAAATTTAAGGTTATTTTATCATAAAAAATTAACTGTATATATGCATTTTGAGAAGAATATAAAACTTCATGAATGAATCACCTGATTTCGAAATAATTTATGGCCAATCCGGTTTCAAATAAACCACTTCTCCTCCAACCACACTGCATCTACAAAGATGTAGTATGCATCATTAAAAATAAAGTTTCATTTTAAAAATGTAAACGAAAAACATAATATATTTTAAAAAGCTTTACAATTTTAATATTATTAGATTCTAATTCAGTGTTGAAATTTTTAAGTATACAGTTTGATTAGTTGTGCAGTAATTTTTAATTCCTGAATAAAAGAAATAATTTTATTTGTTGCACTTTTTCTTTTACTAGTCACACTTTTAAACCCAAATGGCATAGCTTCAATACACAAAAGGCACTCCATAATATATTCATTTATCACTGAAGCCATTTGAATATTGAGATTTTAAATTATTTAATCTAACTTTCACATATCACTGAAAATGTGTTAATAAACTATATCCTCTCTCCATATGAAAATACTAAGAAAATGAGATTTCGGTTATTTGGATAACTTTATTTGCATTAAATAGAATGCAAATTCTAACTTTATATGTTGGAAATTAAACTCCATGTAGTCAGTAAAACTGAGAAAAGAAAGTATTGTGTAATCATATTTAAATATTTTTCATATAGTATTTTATAAAACTTTTTCTCAGTATGTCTTTTCTCTCTGAGTAGACATGGAATTGGGCACACATCTATACATATTATGTAATAAGCATACACAAAAATTAGGTATCAGAGAGAATTTGATTAGGAGTCTTATACACATTTTTTGAAAATGACTGGGATTCCAGAGATCTATGTTTTATATTTACATCTTCCTCTTCCAATAAGTTCTATTACGTTACTGAGAAATATACTCCATGTCATTCAACAAACATTTTTTACCTCCTTAATCTCTGGCAGATAACAAATTTATGTATTGGATTCCATTGTGAAAAATAGAAGTTATTATTAGACAAAATATAGGATCTAAGCCAACTCTGCCCTTTTACTATTCTATTATTTCTCACAAATACAGACTCACACATTTGCACACGCACACGCACACAGAACTTCTCTGTCAGTGTCTGAGTAGTGGTGCAAAACATTAAGAATAGGTAGCTTTCATATAATACTTATCACCATCCCTGTAATGGATGGATGAGTATTTTACATGCACAGATATAAACAACAAAGAAACCATTTATTTTTAATTAGTATTTATCAATATATTGTAGTAAATATGAGTGTGACTTGCAGAAACTCATAATAATTCCATTGGATTTGTGTTATGATGAATTTTATATGTTCCAAAGTTAAATCCATCTTTTTATCACACACACATATGAGCTGCATTAATACTTCAAATCCAGGAATCGTCTTTTTGAAGAAACTTGGAGTCATTTTGCTTTTTGAGAAACTCTGAAAGCATTTCCCTAAGTGTCAAATTTAATTGCCTGTGATTCATTTTTGACAGACCGTGTACTTATACCAATGAGTTTTAGTTCTTTTAATTGTTGGCAGCCCAAACCTCATATTACTCATAGCCTTGTAAATAAAATTTGAACAGTAGTACTGACAGATTTTTAGTATTAATTAAAGATTCTGTTATTGTGCAGAACAAAAGCTGGAGATGAGCGAGATTCCACCAATCCATATGCAGAAGTGAGATGGAGATGGAGAAGGTCGCTCTACTACAAAGTAGCTCTACTACTTCAAATGGATGTTGAGAAAATGTACTTCATGTACATAATGTACATACACAAAATTATTAATACTAATCTTAATGTCATGCACGGGGAGGGTGAAGGAATGAAGTGGGAGTAGGGGGGTGTTGTGTGCATGTATGTCTCAATCACTCTGAACTTCATCATGATGTATGATTACAATGTACCAATAATTAAAAAAAAAGTAAAATGGGGGTTACAAGACATGCATGGCAGATATGAAAAAAGAGGGTCCAAATATTATTCTGTGAGTATAGAATTAAGGAATATGATACAAATTAACCCTTAACTAATTCATTCAAATTTTGAAAGACTGTCAAGATGTAAAGATTGAACTGAATAATGCAAAAACAGCTTTTGAAGTATCTAATGCTTCTGAGATCAAACCTGCAGTTATTCTGACCAGCAGAGACTATTGCAAATTGTTTCTCATGGCATTTTCTTTCTATATTAAATATTTTTAAACCTTTGAGCCCAGAAAAAATAAAGTATCTGATGCATTTAATTTACTTTATTTTATGTAAATTAACCTCCATATGCACATATGAACTGGAGAGTTCACTGAAATTGTAAATTTTGAAAGTCCCAGTGTTAAATTAGCTCCCAAATAGGCACACAATATACACGAATGGCCATTCCACAGGGGCTATTGGATACTATACTTTATTTTCCAAATATAGATATAGACATAAAGAGGTCATATTTACTCAGTGTGAATAGCTTTCAGATATATTTCAAAGCAGAGACAAATTTATAAGAGCAGAGCCCATATTTGCTACATTTGGCAGTGACTTCATTTAATAGTCACAAACACATAAAAAACCTGACACATTTTTATTTCTTATTATGCATCAGGCAGTATGCTAACATACATCACTTATCTAATCCTTACAGCAATGCAAGAAGTAGCTACTCTAAGTGTTTCCAGTTTACAGAGGAGGCAACTAAGAAATCGAGATGCTTGGTAATTCTCCTCGGGTGATGATTGGTAGCAAGGTAGGGTGAGTGCAGAGGATTCTGGTAATGTCTGTGCTTAGCTGCCTTCCCAGAATAACATCAGGACATTTTGATTAAAAAGGGATGTGATGCCCCAAAACTGCAGAGCCATTTTAGCTATTAAAAAAATGGCATTTCCTCCAAATTCCTTAACTACTAAAATATTGGAGATGAGATAAAATTATTAACAGATTTTAAAATAAAAAAGAAATAGCTACAAATATCAATTATGGGACAAAATTGAATGTGAAACATGACAATTTTTAGATAATGACTTTAATTAATCTTAATTAATCTTGAAATGAATAGTACTAGAATATTGTCTAAGATTAGCCATGAATTTAGAGATATATTCAAGGTTTTAAACTCAGATGTCACAGTTGAAAAGCTACAAGTGATAATATGTTATTCAATAAAGAAATGCATATGAGCTTATGTGTATATATTTATTATAGGAAAGTGATTATATACTTTAGTTAATTCATTGTATATTTGTCCAAATATTAGAAATTGCACATATTAAGTATTAACCAAAAATGTAAATTTTACCAAGTATGTATATCTTACCAGCAGGTAGAAAGACATTGGCTTCAGGTAACAACATTTTTTATGTACCAATGATCTGAGAAATCAGTCCTTCTACAAAGTTACCTTCACACAATTCTGAGCTCAATCCAACCAAGAAAAAAAAAGACAGTTCACAGATAAAACATGTAAAGACAAATTTCGATAAAAGTAAATTATAAGAAGGTGACTTTTCACTAATGTAAATTACACTAGGATGGCCTACAAAATACACAACATATAATGAAAGCCAATGTATTTATTTGCAAGTATGTGTGTGATATGTAAATTATGAAATTATACACATATACAATGAAATATAACAGGTAAAATATATGATTTTATATTTTTACATAATTTTTTTTGCGATACCAGGGATTGAACCCAGGTGCATTCTACCTCCGAGATACACCCCCAGCCCTGTTTTTTTTTTTAATTCTTTATTTCGAAACAGTCTCACTAAGTTGCGGAGGCCCTCACTAAGTAGCTGAGGCTGGCCTCGAACCTGGATCCTCTGGTCTCAGCCTCCAAAGTACTGGAATTACAAGAATGCTCCACCACGCCCAGCTTACATAATTTTATATGTATTTTCTTTGAACTGAGTGAATTTCATTGAATTCAGTAAATATTTGTTATCATTGCCATATCCCATATCGTATGCACTCTTAGTTGAATTAATATAACTCCTTATAATAGGAATAAAAATATAAATAGAAATAAATACAAATTTAAATTTGTATTTATAAAATATTTTATTCTTGGGCCAATCAGAAAATTAAACAGTGAGTTTCAATTTTACTTGAAAATCAGCATATTGAAGTAAGTATAAAATTAAAAAGTAGATAATGTGTATATTTATATTACCTATAGGTACATTTTATCACTTTGAAGTGAACTTGCAAATAACTATTATTGCTACCACTTTTCAAATAAAGAATTTGAAGTTTAGACCATTTAAGCAAATCCCATCTTATTGCTAAGTAATAATAATAATAATAATAATAGTGATAATAATATTAATATCTATGTAGGGTACTTTCACACAAAGCACTATCTTAGTACTTTAATATTTTAGCACTTTGAATGAAGGCCTGTAATTATTATTCACTGCTTACTTTTATTACAAGGGTAGTAATACTTGATATTATTACTTTTATTACAAGGGTAGTAATACTTGATATTATTACTATTATCTTCTAATTAGTAGAAAATAATAAAAGAAAGATTGAAGTATATAGAATTTTAATCTATATCTTAAGTATTTTAAGTTAATTGGAAAGTTATGAAGTATTTGATAAGTTGTGATACCTGGTTATCTAGAATATATATATTCTAATATAATCGGAATATTACTCAGGAGCCTAAAAGAAAGATTTAAATAACTCTAACTCACATATTTCCAAAATCTACTGGGAAGAAATACTAAATAGGACACAGGATTCTAATTCTACCCAGGAGTGAAGAACTCCCTCACTCTGATATACATTTTCCAAGAATATTGCCTTATGTTGTTCTGAAATATATTTCCCCAAACTTTTCACTGCACGCTGTGGGCATTTCTTTGGAAACAAGTTGAGGTAGAAAGAATGAAGGAAGGAAGTTTAGCACTCATTATCATAGCACATGTCCTTTCCCCACCAAGACTTTAATTTCCTCACTCTGCAATGTGCTCCCAGGTTGTAATGCAAGGCATAAAGATTATTTACTTTTGTTTCAGTATGTTGGTTTTGATATTGAGAAACATTTTATTATTTCCCTCAACTATTTTATCAGTGAAAAATCAAGAGTGGACCCTTTCATATTCTCTCATGCTGTCCATTCACTGATATATTGAGAAAGAAAAAGAAACAAGCAAATTTAATATGAAAGAGGAAATGAAAAGGTTGTTCAAAGGAAAATAATCAGTTAATATGGCAAATATTATCCTGCTGAAAATCAGCACTTTGCTATCAGCCAGGGAAGTAATATGAAGAGAATAGAGATTAATTTTGTGCAGTGGAATTGTGCTGACTGAGAAATAAAGACTGATACCAAGGTAAATCATTATTTTTTAAATTGTCTAGAGGATTAATTTCAAATACAAGGTGAATCAAACTCATTCTTGATAGGAAGTGTATTTCAAATCACGAAGAAAAATGAATGTTCATAGTCAGATATATTTTTCAGTTTATCTTTTTAGCTTTCTGTCTCAAAGTTGAATATATAGTTCAATTGTGACTCTACCCCCTTTTTAGCCTGACATGCTTGCTCTGGAAACAAATGTGTTTGACTTAATATACAGAATCTTCCTGGCAGAAGGTGGAGGGCTATGATACAAAGCTAGAATAAAGAGAGTGTGTGCCATGGAGGAAAAATTTGTTGTATGTATCAGCGTGTGAAATTATAAGAAAGAAAAAATATAGTAGTTGTGTCATTCCAAAAGATAACTCTGTCTCATTCGTGATAATATTTTTAAATGCTGATTTTATGGCTTTTAAGGTAAAGGCAATTTTATATTTTGGTATTTAGAAATAATAGAGTTTTTCTTTTATGTTTAATGCTTCATGTTTCCAACAAATGTGTTGTATTTGAATCTGAGTACTATGGTAACACATACAATAAAACAACTAGAGAATAATATGTAAAAAATATAGATTAAAAATGCACATGCCACAGTGGTGATTCCTTCTGACATACATTCACAGATATTTTCACACATTAAAGTCTCTTTATTAACTCTAAACCAATTTGCCTTTTTAGTTTCTCAAGACAACAGTTTCTTATTGCATGGTGTAGTCCTACTTGTGAGTTAAACTTTGATGACTGCTGTTTATAATCAAATACCATACAGATGGTATTATTTGGGACAATTATTTTTCTTAAGAAAATATTTTCTACATTTATGTAAATTAATTTTCAAATTAAAACAAAAGTATAAAACCTTATGATAAATATAAAAAGTGTTAGCTTTTGCTAAAAGTATTTATAGTGTTTCTCTTGTTTCCATATTTATCTTTACTCCAAGTGTATTTTTGAATACAAATGTTTAAGACATTTACCTCTATTTAAAAAACAATCAGAGACTGAAAGAATTTATAATGTCCATAATGCAATTTTACTTGCTATGGTTTGAATCTGAATGTCCCTCCTAAAGCTCATATACTGAAAGCATGTCCCTGATATAGGAATGTTCAGAGGTGGGGCATGGCTGGGGGGCGCTGATCACTGGAGAAGTGGCCACTGAGTCTATAACTGTTCCTGGCCCCTTTCTCTCTCTCTCTCTCTGTCTCTGTCTCTGTCTCTGTCTCTCTCTCTCTCTTTCTCTGCTTCTTAGCATTCTTGGCAGAGTGAGTGAGAGAAGCAAAAGCTGTACCTTGCCTTGGGTGGTGTTATTTCTATTGCAGTCTACTTCTTAGCATTGAGAAACGAGGCTAGACTCCATATTTAGAGAGAAATCAAGTATTCTCAAGTGTATATGGAGAACTGACAGAATTGCAGACATGTTTTTCAACCCTGGCATTGCAATATTTACATTATTTCCACAGGAAAAACATATTCCTCAATTTGTAAGACCCATCCACAAAGAATCATTGATGAAACCATAAAAATTTTTAGCCCTATATGATATATAATCTTATCCAAACTATTCAACTCTGCTGTTACAGCTTGAGAGCCATTAGACAGTGTATAAATGAATGCATGTGACTGTTCCAACAACACTTTACTTACTACCTCTTATGAACCAGAATAGCCCTGCTGCTCAGAGTTTCCATGCTTATCGTCTAAGATCTGTTCATCTAAATCAGTCCATGTCAGTGGAGCTCCTCAGAAGTACTTCCTTTAGTAAGACATTTAATTATTCTTAATTTGAAGAATAAAACCCTGTATAAAATGTTCTTCAACCCTTATAATCCAAATTCAACCATGGAACAGGAACAGAATAATCACTATAGCCACTACCATTTAAAGGGGGGCTTGGGAGACACCTAGAATGTGCACAGACTCATCACAATTCTGAAGCACAATTGGGCAGAGGTTGTCAGCTATTATTTTGTGAACTCACCATTGACATTCAGAAGTTTGAGTCTAAAGTCCCTTTTTCATTTTTCAGTGTTTTTATCCATTTGATTCAAACCTGAAATAAGTTCTCATGTCCTATGACATATTACAGTGAATATAGTAAACAATAATGCATTGTATATCTCCAAATACAAGATTTAGAATGTAATGGATATGCTAATTACCCAGAGTTGGTATTATACCATGTATACATTAAAACATTACATTGTACTTCATAAATATAAAAAATATTATGTGTCAATTCAGAAAAAATTAATTAAGCAAAAATAAAAATGTAAATTTTATGATTATTTAGTAATCTATTCCATTAGATAAATAACACAAAAGTTTCTCCAATATGATATTTTCTCTGCTTTGAGTTTCCTATAAAACCAATGGTTCCCTTTTGTTAATATTTTCTGAAGCCCTTTAATGAAAGCATGAGGCGTGCCACACTATTATTCATAAGTATTTTTTCTAATTTAACTTTTTTAGGCAATTCTTTGGATATTTCTAAGGTCTTTACCAGTGACCTCATATTCACATGTTGTGTTTAATTTTTGTTTCAAAATCCTTTATTTGAGGAATTTGAGTAGGTAGAAATGAAAAGTAGTTGAAATATCAAACTCAGAAAGTCCTGTCTCATTTCTATTGTCTTGACTTTTGCTCATCTACTGAATAATTATTTTTAAAAAATTTAACTTCATGTCGCTCCTTCTTAACTTTACTATGGGCAGTTACATGAAGCTAGGAGACACCTTCCACACTGTTTAAAAATATGTGTAACATTGAACATGTTGACATTTTACATTAGAAGGCTGCATTTGTCACAATTAATGAACCATTGTTGGCATGTTATTATGAACTCAAGGTTATACTGATTTATAACCAAATTATGGTGGTACAAGGTCTTGTATGTTTAGGAGATGTTTATATATGTAGCTTTTCTTCCTCAGTAATGAAAAATCTGATTAGATGCAGAGACAAAAAGAACAGACTGGATGTTCTAGGCATACTTAT
The DNA here is from genome assembly GCA_004027185.1 of Glis glis. Classification (NCBI taxonomy): domain Eukaryota; kingdom Metazoa; phylum Chordata; class Mammalia; order Rodentia; family Gliridae; genus Glis; species Glis glis. Next base: position 31,036 of record PVJS01006460.1, on the reverse strand, counting down.
TGACAGTTTTCATTGCGTGATTAAATACTTGCTGGTGGCACTCAAGATTTCTAAGAACTATTCTTGAAAAGGAGAGACGTGCATCTTTTTTATTTATTCTTGCTGTTTGAAATACAGGAAAGAGAGATGACTTTTCAGCCATGATCTAAACTTAGAGGCAAACTTGGAAGTAGAAACCAGAGAAAGTAGATGACTGATGTAATTAATTTATCTCATCATCCAAAACATAAGAAGCTCTGGATTCACACTTCTGTATTCACTAACAATAAATAGCAGCAAATCCACTTCTATCATCTTTACAATAGTGTTATTTTGCATATTTCTATAATATATACCTATACATAGACTTACCAGTACTTTGTTTCAAAGTGAATATAATCAGGCAATTAGGAGTTAAGGAGTGAATATAAACTGGTGCTGGTAAGCATGAATATCCCCATGGCTTTGAATTTTGATCCCCAATCAAAATAGTAGTTCTAATTCTTTCATTTATTCCATACTTGTCTTTCTTATGTCTAGTACATTTTTTTACCCTTACGTTCTCATGTACTCAGTCTCCTCCGACTCAGAAGATAATTTCTTTTCCCTTTTTTCTGGTACTGGGAATTGAACCCAGGGACATTCTACATCCAAGCTACACCACTAACTCTATTTATTTATTTATTTATTTAATCTTGAAAAAGAGTCTCATTAAGTTACTGAGAATCTGGCTAAGTTGCCCAGGTTGGCCTTGAACCTGTGATCCTCCTGTCTCAGCCTCCCAAGTACTGGGATTACAGACATGTGCCACCATGCCCTACTCCAGAAAATACTTTCTTGGTGGTAAATTTTGTAGCAGTTTGGGTTAAGGTATATTTAAATAGATGGAAAAACATTATTTTGGGGTGTGATTGCTAGACTGGGAGAAATTAACATTTGAATCATTAAAGTGAGTTAAGAAGATCTGCCCTCACCAGTGTGGGTGGGCATCATCCAATCCATTGAGGGCCTGGATACAATATAAAATGGTGAAAGGACAAATACTCTCTTTCTCTCTCTCTCTCTCTCTCTCCCTCTCTCTCCTTTTTCTTTCTCCTGTCTTCAGACAAGGGACCTTGTGATTCTCAGACTTTTTAACTCAGACCATCAACTTTTCTGGTTCTTCAGCTCGTAGACAATATATTGTGAGACTTCTGCCTTAGTAATCCCTTGAGCAGTTTCCCTTCATAAATTTCTTCATATATATCTCCATATATCTTATTGGACCTGTTTTTCTGGAGAACCCTGATATAACTTTACAGCGTGCTTTTGAAATAATTGCTAATATTCAGAGAAATATTTCCTTACTTATTAAAAAGCATATAAGAACATATAGTATGATAAATATAACATAATATATATTTATATGTATAACTACACATGTATACATTTTATGTATATGTACTTTTACAGCAAGCCATGTTTATAATGGGATGGAACTTCTCTATAAATTGGGCAAATTTTGAAATTTGCCTATTTTGATTCTTTTCATGTGTGTGTGATATTGGAGATTGAAGCCAGGGGTGTTCTAAAATGGAGCTATGCCCCCAGCTCTTTTTGTTTTTATTTTGAAACAGGGTCTTCCTAAGTTACCATACGCTGGCCTAAAACCTGTGGTCCTCCTGTCTCAAGTCTCCTAAGTACTGGGGTTACAAATCTGTGCCACTGCACCCAGCTTTGATGTTTTTAAATAATGGCATTAGAAATAAAAGTCAAAATTTTACTTTATTTTTTAATTTGTGAAAATCTAACTTACTTTACAACAACAATAGATCATTCATCAATGAATTATATTTTTCTTATGTCTTACAAATTAATAAATCAATAGTGAACTATCATCCATTTGCTAGCTCGTAGTTTTCTGAATATTGGGAATATGTTTATTATACACATTTCAAATTATTCTCTAGGATACACCTCATCTAAAGCTTGCTCGCTCATGGGGCTGCTGACTGTTGTCCATAGTATTCTGCATTTCAACTCTTGTCCCAGCAGATTCCACTTCAAGCTAGAAGATCAGAGAAATGTGAAAGTAAGGGAATCCATGCTCAGATATGCTCTGTTTCAGCAAGGTGAAAAGATAACAGGATACCCACATTTTCTTTTACTAGCCCATGTGAATCCACCAATATTTCCTTAATGGCTTTCTACTGAGTTCATTGGTTATAAACCTAGAAGAATGAAAATACAATTCAAAATATGTATTTTTACATGTTTGAACTAGTTTTTATTCTGTTGCTTCTCTCTTCTGTAGGTCATCGAGGAGAAACTCATGCATATTTTCCTCCACAGTTCTTATTCATACTTATGACAAAAATGCCACAAATCATATTCAGTTTGCCAGGCAGCTTTCACTCCTATTACTATTCTAAGAATTACATGTTTTCCTTCTTAAATGATTTTTTACATCATATATTGACTTTGATGTTTAAAATGTTTGACATCTTCTGTGCTCTGCACTACTGTCTTCCATTAATTTAGTTTCATCTAGCTTTCTCTCAAAGCATTTATTACATTGAATATATGTCATTTTCCAAGCAAATGAGATTTAAATCCCTCCTTTTACTTTCCCAGCTCATATTGATAAATTATACTTTTGTGATAAACTTATCTCTTTTCCATTTTAGGGGGTAATCACTCACTGATTTTAAGAAGATCTGTAGCATTTTAGATTAAGTAAAATAATAGATATGTTCCAAAAAGGGATGATAAGATAGGAAAATGATAAATGTCTTAGGCTTTATGGTTTTCCAGTAACGGCTAATGAGGATTGACCCAAAGTGAAATAATTAGATCAGAGAAGATTGTTTTTGATGGGATCCTGCTTTTGACCTCACTTCCCAGCTCCACCTGAAAGCTTTTGTCCCTTTCCAAGTGCATACAATATCCTGTGCTACTTACCTCACAAAGAACATTCTACTCATAAACTAATTTTACTTAATGTAAATGGAAAGATGGGCTTAGAGAATAAATTATAGTGGCCACCACCCACTGCACCTAAGATTTATTCCTACCAGACATTGACATCACGACGGGAAAATGACCAGGTAAATTAAGTTGCAATTGGAAAATATAATACAATTATTGGAATTAGATTTCAAAGAATTTTTAAAATATGCATATTTGCTTCCTAAAATAGGAAAGGAACATTAAAAATGATTTTCAAATATATGCATCTATTTTTCCTAAAAGGATAGCCCAGTAGAAGAGTTTAAAATCTAATTCTTCCAGCTAAGAAAGCATTATATCCCAGAAAACAGCAAGCACCCAGGAATTTTAGCAAAGTATTTATGCAAGTGATTCTATCTGGAGTCCTGCTTATATGTATATAATGGAATTATATCTCCAAAATAGAAAAATAAATAATCTTAAAATTCCAAACTCCAAAGAGTAGTTATTATGTTGTCCATTAGCAATATATTTATTTTATCAGTTAACATTCACCATGTATTTTCTATGTTTTGTCTATTTTTAGAAGACACAAAACCAATTGACATTTAATTAATGCTAATGATAACACTAGGCAAAACCAGTAGGAAAAAGTTGGTTAAAATATATTTTATCTTTACTTCAATTATGTTTAATTAAGTATGTCAGAGTCTGAAAATTATATTTTACTATTTTTATTTGTGAAAATGATTGTAAAAGGCAGTATTTTTAACTTTTCCTAATGTGTGTGTATAAATCAAATATGCGATATTTGGTTTTATTATCTTTTCTAATATAACTAATTAATATATTACACAGCAGCAAATGAATTCAATTACAATTGTTTACTTAAAAACAAAACAATTTGCTCCTAACTGAGAACACAGAGGATGATGTGAGATACTAATAGATTCAGCAAAAAAAAAAAAAATAAGGTTTCAAAAAGCTAATTTGTAATAGAGAATTCCAGATAAAGGAAACTTTGAATATAAACTGAAGTTGCAAAGCTTCAGAAAGCATCCTGAGACTCATACCATAATCTTTTAATTCTTGATCCATTGTTATTTTTCACTCTTTTATTTTATTTTATTTTATTTATTTGTTTATTTATTTTTTGCGGTACCGGGGATGAACCCAGGGGCATTCTGCCTCCATGCTACACCCCCGGCCCTATTTTTTTATACTTTATTTTGAAACCGGACCTCACGAAGTTGCGGAGGGCCTCACTAGGTAGAGACAGAGAGAGAGAGAGAGAGGTGAGGCTGGCCGCGAACCCGGATCCTCCAGTCTCCGCTTCCCAAAGTACTGGGATTACAAGCATGCGCCACCACGCCCGGCTTCACTCTTTTATTTTGATATTTAAAATTCAAATGACATTTTTATTATAAATTCAATCTCATCATTAATGTTACCAAAATTGTAACATTAGAGTCATTTGACAAAAAAAAAGTTAAATTTGTAGCTAATAAATTGTGGAAATTTAAATATCTTTGAAAATATACACGCCTGTAATTCCAGTACTTGGGAGAGTAAGACGGGGGAATCACAGGTTCAATGACAGCCTTAGCAAGTAGTGACACTCCCATCAACCTAGTGAGATCCTGTTTCAAAATAAAAATAAAATAGGGTGTAATTTGGAGGTAGAATGACTATGGGTTTGATCCCCAGTTACACACACACACACACACACACACACACACAATGGTTACATCTTGATGAAATATAATATCAAAACTGTCCAGGATTAGAAAATGAAAAGAAAGCATCGGACAAAATCCAACACCCATTCATGCTAAAAACATTGCAGAGAATCCGAATAGAAGGAACATACCTCAATATCATAAAGGCAATATACAATAGGCCCACAGCCAACATCATATTTTTTTTTTTTTGTGGTACCGGGGATTGAACGCAAGGGCGTTCCACCTCCGCGCTACACCCCCGGCCCTATTTTTTTTAATATTTTTTATTTTGAAACCAGGTCTCACGAAGTTGCGGAGGGCCTCACTAAGTAGAGAGAGAGAGAGAGAGAGAGAGGGAGACAGAGAGAGAGAGAGAGCTGAGGCTGGCCGCGAACCCGGATCCTCCGGTCTCCATCTCCCAAAGTACTGGGATTACAAGCGTGCGCCACCACGCCCAGCTTAGCCAACATCATATTGAATGGGGAAAAACTATAAGAGTTCCCCTTAAAAACAGGAACATGACAAGGATGTCCACTATCACCACTCCTTTTGAGACTCTAGACAGAGCAATAAGGCAAGAGAAGGAAATCAAAGGAGTACAAATAGGAAAAGAAGAACTGGAACTATCTCTATTTGCAGATGACATGATATTCTTAGAAGACCCAACAAACTCAACAAAAAGGCTTATAGAACTGATAAGCAAATTCAGCAAATTGTCTGGATACAAAATCAATCTTAAAAAATCAGCTTTTCTGTATGCCAACCATAAATCCACTGAAAAAGAAACCCAGAAAACACTTCCACTCATGATATCCCCAAGAACAATAAAATACTTAGGAATAAACCTAACCAAGGAGGTAAAAGACCTCTATAAGGAAAATTATAAAACATTGAAAAAAGAAATTGAAGATCTTAGAAGATGGAAGAACCTCCCATGCTCTTGGATAGACAGAATAAATATCATCAAAATGGCCATTATTCCAAAAGTGGTCTACAGATTCAATGCAATAACCATTAAATTACCAAGGTCATTTTTCACAGACATAGAAAAACCAGTCTTTAAATCCATTTGGAACAACAAAAAACCCAGAATAGCCAAAATAGTTCTCAGCAACAAGAACCATGCAGGAGGCACCACAATACCCAACTTCAAACTACACTACAAAGCCATAGTATTAAAAACAGCATGGTATTGGCACAAAAGCAGACACACACCAATGGAGCAGAATAGAAGACTCAGAAACAAATCCATGTACTTATAGCCAATTTATTTTTGACAAAGGGGTCAAAAACATACACTGGAAAAAAGATAGCCTCTTCAACAAATGGTGTTGGCAAACTGGTTATCCATATGCAGAAAAATGTAAATAAATCCCACTTTCTCATCCTGCACAATTCAAGATGGAACAAAGACCGGGAAATTAAACCAGAGACTTTCCTGCTACTTGAAGAGGACATTGGACCAACACTTCAACATGTAGGCACAGGTAGAAACCTCCTCAACAAGACCCTAAAGGAACAAGAAATAAAAATGAGAATCAATATATGGGATTGCATTAAACTGAAGAGCTTCTGTGCAGCAAAGGAAACTACCAAGAACCTCAACAAAGAGCCGACAGAATGGGAGATTTTTACCAACTACTCCTCTGATAGAGGACTAATATTTAGAATATACAAAGATCCCAAGAAACTCACTGCCAAAAAAACAAATAACCCAGTCAAAAAATGGGCAATTGAACTAAATAGACCCTTCAGAAAAGAAGAAATACAAAAGGCAAATAAATGTATGAAAAAATGTTCAACATGTTAGCAATCAGAGAGATGCAAATCAAAACTACCCTGAGATATCACCTAACCCCAATTAGAATGGCAATCATTAAAAACACAAACAACAAATGCTGGTGAGGATGTGGAGAAGTAGAAACTCTAATACATTGTTGGTGGAATTGCAAATTGGTGCAATTACTTTGGAATACAGTGTGGAAGAGCCTCAGAAGAATGGGAATGAACCTACCATGTGACCCAGCTATACCACTCCTGGGTACCTAACAAAAGAATGGAAACCAAACTACCAGAGTAATGCATGCACATCTATATTTATAGCTGCACAATTCACAATTGCCAAACTATGGAAACAGCCAAGATGTCCATCAAAATATGAATGTATTACAAAACTATGGGATATGCACACAATGGAATATTACTCAGCCATAAACAGGAACAAAATGATGTCATATGCAGATAAATGGATGGAACTGGAGAACATTTAAGTGAGATTATTCAGTCCCAAAAAGTGAAAAGTTGGATGTTCTCCCTAATATGTTGAAGCTAGGGAGAAAATGGGACATAGGAGGGAATCCAGACAGAGGAGAAACCTTAGATGAATGAAGAAGGCAGCCTACCTGATGGAGATAGGAGGGGGGAAGAGGGAAACACTTCAATGAACATTATGTACATACACAAACTTATCAAAGTCAGTCATTATTATGAGCAGTGGAAGGAGGGAAGGGGAGGGAATAGGAGAAGAACTGGGGAAGGGCTCAATGAGCGCTGTGTGCATATGTGCCTCTACCACCCTGAACTTCATCAAGATGTATGATTACAATGCACCAATAAAATTTAAAAAAAATAAAATATAGAGGGGGAACTAAAGGATTTACTGTCACATTTTATTTTTATTTGCCCTATTTTGCAATGTGTCTATGTGATGTTTTGAAACTATTCCTATGAAAAATCATAATCACATATAGACTATTTGAGCATTTGTTTCTGAATAAAGCAGAAAATGTTTCACCAATAGGTAGTTACTAAATTCTAAGATTAGTCTTCTTAAAAGCCAGACTAGTAAAATAAAATATATCTTGGATAGCTGATTAAGATGGTAAGAGATCTGTAATGGAGTATAAGATACAGTTCGTCTGTAGTTCAGATTCCTGAATCAACCGTTGCTCCTAAAAATGTCTTATATTTTTTTAGCACAGAGATAGACTTGATCACTTAAACATTATCCCATCCTTCAGTTTGTAGCTTGAATTGTCATGATCGATTCATGATTTTGCTATCACAATTCAAATTTACAGGGCATAAGATAATCAACCACATGTGAAATTACCTTATATTTTACATTGCACGATAATTATTTCCTGTACCTGAAAAGTTGTAAGATAGTGAAAAACAAAATAAATATTGTGTCTAGAATTTTTTTAAATAACCATAAAATTTAAGAAATGCAGGATATAAGAAGAAATAGCACAACAAAATAATTTATTTTATTTTATATTCCCATAATTTATTTGCTTTAATTTGAAAAAAATCAGTTACACTATTAATGTAAAATATTTCTAGTTTTTTCTTTTCTGGGACTAGTGACATACACCTGTTATTCCAGCTACTTAGGAGTCCAAGGCTGGAGCATGGAATGTTCAAGGCCAGCCTGGATAACTTAATGAAACCCTGTCTCAAAATAAAAAGTGCTGGGGACTTAGCTCAGTAGTAAAGTACTCCTGGGTTCAATCTCTAGTACCAAAAATAAAATCATATATATGTTTGTAGGTCCTCAATTAATTCTAAATATCAGAAACTATCATTTTTAGTCAAAATTTTAAAAACAACAGATGATTGCACTTAATGCTTATTATAAATGGCCACAGGGGAAGCATGAGAAAATGAAAAGCTCATCTTTAATTAAATTTTTATTGTAATTTCTATGATAGCTCTTCTCAATTGTGCACATAAAATATAAGTTGTTCAAGTATTGATGGATTCATGTTTCAAGAAATGATACAATCATAGTTCCATAAAATGTGTTGTATTATGTTTTCCATTACAAAATCAAATACTTACATATAATAAAAATATAATAGAACCTAGAGATCATAATGATAGGAAAAATGAGCTCTTGGGAACATTATCAAGGCACCCAATTCCTTAGCTCTGATAGTAGATCAGTTAGGGTGTTATTGTATTTAATAAAATATTTTCTACACTTTAAATGCTTTTTTTATTAGTGCATTGCAATTTTACATTATTGTGAGCTTCAATGTAATAAAAACATAGATGCACTCAGCTCATGGAGTATTTTCCTCCACATTCCACCCTGCTCCCCTCTCCTTCCTCCTCCTCACATGTTAGTGAAATTGTTAGTAATACCTTCCGATATTGTCATGGTATTGTTTTAATTGCTTTCTTCTTAGACCCTCCTCTTTCCCCTTTCTAACTCCCTCCTCCAATCCCCTTCCTCTACTCCACAGGTCTCCCTCTGCATTCAAGTCCCTTATGTTTCCTATCTTCTCTCTAGTCTCCCATATGAGAGAAAACATACAATCCCTGACTTTCTGAGACTGGCTAATCTCAGAATAATATTTTCCAGTTCCATCCATTTTCCTGCAAATGTAATAATTTTTGTTCTTCTTTATGGCTGAATAGAATTCCACGGGGTGTTTATGCCACATTTTCTTTATCCATTCATCTGTTGGTTCGACATGGGTTGGTTCCATAATTTGACTCGTGAATATTTTCTATATTTGATATGATTTTTCCCTTATATCCCAACTTATTAAAATGTTTTGAATAAAGTTTTAAATAAAAACACTATGTACTCTGTTTCCATACCATGTTGTATTCATTTTTGATATATTATTTATTTCTAGTTATAAGCAGTATTATAATTGCTGTCTTGGTATATTCTTCACATTGCATTGATAGAGTTCCCTTTTACATATGTAAATGTGTGTATGCATTTATGTCTATAAAGAGACAGAGACACAGAGGGACACAGAAATAAAGACAGTTCTTCCGTGATTATAATTTTGGTTGTCTATCAGATTTACATCTTGACATGATTCCAATTTTTAGCTTAATTTTTCTATTATATAGAATCATAAATGTGTTTTAATTTTCTTATTGATATTATTTAATTCCTTTCTAAGGTATATTTTCTTTTGTTCAATCAGCAATCTGTATAATTTTAGAAAACAGTTCTTGAAATAATTTTTCCACAATCCAAGGGTTACATCATTATAGTTAGCAATATGGTTTTATTTGGCTATACATTGTTTTAATATGGTAAATTAAGATTTTTATATATCAAATGGGAAGGTTTAAAGCTTGCATTTTAGAATAAAACTGCATTTTATTAACCAAGCCTCTGTGATCATCATTGAAACTACAAAATTCAGAGTAGCAGATTTCCATAGTATAGATTTACTAGTATAGGCAGATGCATTCTCAACCTAGCAATTAATTCCTTTAACCTTATTCAATATGAAAAGTAATAGATTTGGTCCAATAGACAGCATTTCACATAGTGAACAGACTAATGAAGTAAATAAGACTATATATATACATATACATATATATATATATATATATATATATATATATATGGAGAGAGACAAGGAAACACTGAGTACAAGCAAATCACAGATAAAACAGTTCAAGTGTAGGACAATGATATCAACTGATATTTTTAAGTGCTTATTATGGATAGGCATTGATGTGAGTAATTTTACATGTTTTAATTAATTTAACTTTCCAACAATCTTAGTAAATTTATTTACACTTTTTTAGTACTGAGGATTGAACCCAGAAGTATTCTAACTTCAAGCTATACCACTAGTTCATTTTTAAATTAATTAATTTCTTTTTTTTGAAACAAGGTCTCAGTAAGTTGCTGAGGGTTTCACTACATTGCTGAGGCTAGTCTTCAATCTGTGTTCTTCCTATCTCAGCCTGCTAAGTACTGTGATTACAGACATGAGCTACCAGACTTGGTTAATAAATTAATTCATTGAATGTCACCTTCCAAAAGATGCAAATACTGAGGCAATGAGAAATAACTTCACCTAAGAAAGATAATCAGCTAAGAATAAAATTTTATTCTGACCACTTGGTAGAAAGCCAGATATGCAAAGAAAAACACAAGAGGAGACACCTGGATTGGAAAGCTTACTTAGTGTTATAAAATACTTTAATAAAAATTTAGCCTATTTTGTATCACATAGATAATAATAGAGAGTTGAGGAAGATGATGGCCTTTCAGATATGAGTTTTAATTTCCTAGATGGTGGGCCAGAGACTCATATTTACTTTGAAAAGCTTGATTTTCCAGTTAAAATGGCTCATTCTTTCCATATTATTTTCTATTTGGTACACCTGAAGTCTTTTCCCCAAAATATATGCTTTCTCCTTTACTTCTAAAATCTCCTACTAAAAACCTATCTGCCTTTGACTGCTTTTAGAAATAATTATTTACTATTCAATTTAAAAACAATCAAGGCCTTTTATGAGATAGACAAAGCAGTAGAGAGTGGTATTATAAAATCTATATAAAACATAGAAAAATAAGATATAAAAATGAAAATTCAGCATCTTATTGTAGTATGTGACAATGCACATAACAGATTTGTGTGCACATATATACAGACATTTATTTCCCAAGAGTGTCCTTACTCAATATACAGCATGAAATAGATTTCTGCCTTTGAAAACATTGAGTTTGGTTTGTCATTTGATCTTAAATGTTTTAATTTTGATTTGGTCTTACAAACTTAATTTTGATTACTGTGAATGAATTAAGAAAAAGTACTATCCATTTTTATCTACATGAGCAATATCCTAGAAATATTCCTACTAAGCAACAGCTCCTAATCCCAGCATCTCAGAGTATTCATCAGCAAGATATACTTCAAGGCCATTTTAGGCAGAGGTCCCTATCCTATGGCCTATGGAACACTAAGAGGCCATTAGAATACTTGAGAGTGTCTTTGAATTTTTAAAAATTTTTAAGAATAGGGACATTAGATAATGGAGATGCAACCCCAGTGGAGTGAGGGAGGTGGTCTAAGGGAGGATGGGGAAGTGAGAATTAATAAAGGAAACACTTCCATAGACTCTATGTACATATGTGAGAATACTAATGTCAATTTCAATGTCATGTGTGGGGAAAGGGAAGGAGTGGGGAGGGAACCCGAGGGAAGCTCACCAAGTGCTATGTGCATGTATCTCACTAAACTACATTATGACATGAAACTACAGTGCACCATAAATGTATATTAATAAAAGAATAGGTGCATATGTGTAACTTTCACTAGTTTTCCAAGAAATCCACAAAACACATATTTTAAAAAAATGGTAGTATTTATCACTAGAAAGCATGATACTACTACAAGGGAGCACTAACCTGAAATACATCAATTTATTCTCTCTTCACCTGAGACTGAGAGCTCTTGCTTTCCAACCTCTGGAGTGCTCCCTGGCTTATTGAAGCTTTTTTGCTTCCAAAATAGCTAATGAAGGTGTCAGTCACTGCAACCCAGTTTTTGGACCAATACAAATTAAATTTTTATGCCTCCATATCTATCTGCTCCTGACAACTCACTGACATAAGTTAACACTATTGCGATGACTCCCAAGTGTGCCTGTTCGTGATTCACTTGCTGCTTCCCTTCAGAATACAGTGAAATGTTTGCAATTCACTCTTCCTTTATTGAATCTCATGCATCTCTAGAAATAATCAGCAAAATGAAATGTTGGCATAAAGAAAATAAATAGCAGAAAATATAGCATCACATTATTTAATTTAACTTGATGAAAAATGGCAAGGAAAGTCACAAGATGATTTTCATGTTTGGTGCCCAAAAACCCTGTGCTTTGCTATGGCTGAAAACTGTACAACATAACTCTTAAAGCAGGATAGGTATGCTAAAATGTAGATTTCCTCCTAATTCAAGAAACCTTTTTCCTGGCCATATCGACAGGTCCAAGGGCATAGGAGAATATTGTTTGTCACTAGCTGATTTAAGCCTTGTGAACTGATCACTTGGAAACAACTGGCTAACTGGCTGTGAATTTGTGTGTTTTATAAAAAGATTATTTTATAATTATTTGATTGGGTCATTTGTTGATTAAAAATAAAACTTAAAAATTGCCTAACTCTCCTAAAACATAGTGAAATATGAACATGAATATTAAACCTTCTCAGTTCATTTATTGTACAATGGACCTCCACTATAAAAAGGATGTTAAGACAACACAGAATTCTGTGTTAGGTTTTTTTGTGTGTGTGTGCTGGGGATTGAACTTGGGGACATTCTACCACTGAGCTACACTTTCAGCCTTATTTTCATTTTTCATTTGGATACAGGGTCTTGCTAAGTTGCTGAGGGTCTCTCTAAGTTGCTGAGAGCCTGGCTTTGAGCCTGCAATCTTCCTGTCTCAGCCTTCCAAGTTCTAGGATTGCAAGTGTTTGCCACCATGTTCAGCTCTGTGTTTGCTTTTCATTACTGTGACAGAAATGGGAATTAGAGATATTGAAGCAAAGATATTTCTGAGCAAGTTGAAGATATGAAGCTGGAATTCAAAAGAGAACTCTGATGTACTGATATGATTTGGCTTTTCTTGGCATTTATTTAAAATTATAATATTAACTGTATCACCAAAGAAGACCAAGAAGATAACTAGGTTTCAGGTCAGGGGTACTAGGAACAGTTTGGAAGAAGAGGAGAAAAATATGAAAAACAGTTTCAGAGAATGAAGGGGAAGTTTTGAGTCAAATACAGAGACTACTCATTGGTTACTGATATTAACTGCATATTTGTAGACTCTCAAATTTATTATTTGAAATCTGCTCTTTTAATATAATATGTGGAGATGGAGGCTTTGATAGAGAATTAGGACATGAGCCATCATGATGGAAGTATAGCCTTTAAAAAAAGAGGAAGGGGGGCTGGGCGTGGTGGCGCACGCTTGTAATCCCAGTACTTTGGGAGGCGGAGACCGAAGGATCTGGGTTCGCGGCCAGCCTCAGCTCGCGCACGTGCGCTCTCTCTCTCTGTGTCTCTCTCTCTCTCTCTCTGTCTCTCTCTCTCTACCTAGTGAGGCCCTCCGCAACTTCGTGAGACCCGGTTTCAAAATAAAGTATAAAAAATAGGGCCGGGGGTTTAGCGCGGAGGTAGAACACACCTGTGTTCAATCCCCGGTACCGTAAAAAAAAAAAAAAAAAGAGAGAGGGACAGATCTTTATCCACTATGTGAGAATACATTGGGAAAGCCAAGTGTAAACCAGGAAAAGGGCCTTCACCAGAAACCTGTTCATGCTGCCACACTGACCTCAGACATCTAACCTCCAGAAGTATGAGAAATGAATGTCTATTTTTAAGCCATCCAGTCTACTCCATTCTTTTATACCAGCCTGAACTATCCAACACAGTAACATAGGCAAGACAAGCTTAAGTTTAGTGGTAGGGAAAAAAGTAGATTAGAATAAATATCTATAAAGCTTTCTTCGTTAAACCACTGATGAAATGTATTCTAGAATAAACTGTATCCTAGTATCTGTGACCTAGCAAATAAGGAAGGCTAAACATTTCTTCAAGTGATAATTCATAATAATTCAAGTGTTAACATTAATCAATTTTTCTATCAGAAATACAGTTTTTGGTTGTGTGTTATTAGCTAAAGAAAAACCAAAGGATGACTGTAAGTGAGCTGCCATTCTCATTAGAGGAAAATTGATGTTTGCTAGAGTAAAATAGCCAGTAGTTATAAAAAAGAGAAATAGGATTATTAATGAATAAACATTTGTATTTGCACTTCATAAGCATCTGGTTTCTTTCAGAAATCCCTCAACCATATCCACTGATACCACTGCTCGTGCACACATCTGTATCATTCTTCAACATGATCTTTCCTGTGCCTGGATATTTTTTCCTCCTTTATATTCTGGTTTATTTACTTAATTTTTCTTCATTACTTGCTTGGTATTGAAAGATATTCATCAACATTACAATCTCTTTATTAAATATTTTCTCCATTTCTTGTGCAAATATAGTCTTCTCTTTAAAAAGTTTCTTTACTTATTTTTTAACTTCAATATTTCTAGAAGGCAGACTTTGGTGACCTTTCTAAAGCTTTACATATATTGGAGAACATATGTAGTTTAGCCTCATGTTTTGATAATATATTGGTCAGACATAAACTTATAGCTAAAATTTACTTTTCATCATACCTTAGAAAATATTGAGGCAGGGCAGAGGACCTGGGAACAGGAGGGATTAAAGAGGCCATCTGCATCACCTTCTGTGAGGTGGGGAGGTGAGCAGGGAGGTGAGAGACCGGTGAGCACCAGGAGACCAGGATCCACCAGCCCACAAGGTAACAATTCAAATTAAGGATTGAAATTGTGCAAGACATCGGTTCCCCAAAACCTAATTCTGACCAATTGTAAAAGAGCAGATGGGAACCTCAGTAACCTTTAAAAGCCTGCTTCCCAAGAGCTTTGGTGGTTACTCTCTTTTCAGGATACCCCCTTCTTTGGGGGATGGGAGCTGTCTTCTATCTTTCCCTGACTTAAATGTTCATATTTCTAAACACTTTGCTAGTCCTTGAACTTCATTCGTCGAAATCCACTGGACAAGAGCTCTGTAAGAGGAGACACCCCCATTTCAATATCATCCATTTTTATCCCCTTGTCAGTTTCTTGAATATTGCTCTCAATTTGTCTTTCTTTTTACATTCTAAGAATCTATTACCTTTAAGAACTTTTGAAAATGAATTTCTTTGATTACCTTATTATTACTCTACTTGCATATTTTAATCATTCTCTTTGAAACTTTGGATTTCCTTTCAATCAGAGGTGTTTTATGTCCCTATAATTCTTTGCAACTCAGCATATTGACATTTATTTTTTCTGACATTCTTGTACACCTAGGCACTCTTAACAATAATACTTTATATCTAAAAATTTTATTAGATATCATCTTTCCCTTTATTTTACATGTATCTTCTACAAAAATTCCATCATTGAAATTTGAATACAATACATATTCTTGTATTGTATTGTATTCTGTTATTCCTATAGCTATTGAATTATTTCATCTTGTTTTTTTTACTAATATTTATACTTAGACATTTTTCCTTTTTAAGTAATAGGAATCGAACCCAGGGACATTCTATTTCTGAGGTACACCCCCAGCCACTTTTTAAAATTTTATTTTATTTTGAAATAGGGTCTTCCTAAGTTATTGAGCTGGCCTTGAATCTACGATCCACCAGTCTCAGCCTCCCAAGTACTGTGATTATACTCCTAAAACAATGCACCCAGCTTAGTCTTCTTTACAACTAGTTCTTTCTGCTTCATGGCATAATTGTGATGTATCTTTTCTTTGAGGTATATATTTTTGATTTTCTATGTAATCCAATAAAATAATTAGCTTCCAAATTTAAAATCATTTAAAAGAGTTGATTTTTAGATGTTTAGATTTTGTTAATGTTTATTTTTAATATACCTTTTTAAATTTTTAAATATATTTTTATTAGTGCATTGTAGTCTCACATCAAAATATAGTTCAGAGTGATAAGGACATACATACACACAGAATTTGGCAATCCTTCTCTGGCTTCCTCTCCACTCCCTCCCCTTTCACATACATGATATTGAGATTGGCATTGATAAATATGTACATAGTGTCGAATGGAAGTGTTCCCTTCATTAACCCCCCTTCTCTAGGCTAATAATAAAGGAATTATTCTACTTATAGTATAAATTTTTTATAGTAGTATGGTACGGTCAAGCTTCATTTACAGAAAATAAAACACCTGTTTTCCCCACTGATTTGCAATGGTTTATCTGTTACACATCAAAGCACTATATATACACAGATTGTTTGGGACCTCTCTTTTCCCTTACATAATTTATTCTTCTTCCTTATGCCCAAACAAGAGAGTATTAATGATTTTGCTTTATGGTAAATCTCTTGGTCTGGTAGAATAACTCTTCCATTCAGTGTTCTTCATGTTCAAGAATGTCTTAGCTTTTTTTTTAGGTTTTCATAAAATCTTGTTTTTTTTTTTTTTTACTTCTCGGAAAATACTGTTGGAGTTTTAATTAATTATGCACTGAATCTATTAGCAATTTTGTGTATAACTATAGATTCACATATTTAATCTTCCTATTTGTGGCCATGGTATATAGCTTCATTTATTTAAGTCTTATTTAACATGTCTAAATAAAGCCTCATAATGTTTGTTACAATGAAACTGGATACATGTGGGCTAGTCACTTTCCAATCATATGGCATCAATTTTATTGACTGTGTGCTGATCATTGTTCTGCTGGAAAACAAAAAAAAGAACTTTTGTATTTGCTTTCCTTTTGTACACCTAGGCACTCTTAACAATAATACTTTATATCTAAAAATTTTATTAGATATCATCTTTCCCTTTATTTTACATGTACCTTCTACAAAAATTCCATCATTGAAATTTGAATACAATACATATCCTTATATTGTATTGTAAAAACAGATAGAAACCAATAAAATGCAAATTCTTTGATTGAGGTTCCCAGATCAACATGGGCAAAATGAATTTATGGTAGGAATATGCACTCTGGTAGTCTGTGTCCATGGCTTATCAGGAATCCCTTCCATCTTTTAACTTTTTGTTGTTGATATTCTCTTCTGATTATCACTGACTCAATTTTATTGTTGTAGCATAGGATGGATTGGTTTTGCTTTGCTATTATCCTGAAGATATGTAGGGATGTGGAATTTGTGCATAATGTGAGCAGACAGTCCTTACCTTGAGTGTCTTTTAATGTTCCCTATTTCCATCTCACCCTGAAAATTTTGAATTTAAACCCTCAGAATGCATAGTGACAAATGTCATCATATTAAGAAAACCTTTGATACTTTAATAATTCTATTCATCTACATAAAATATATTCTCCATAATTTGGCACAGAAATTTCAAAATCTTTTTTTAACTGTCATTCTTTTTTATTTTGTTTCAATTTATATCCATTTACTGGTGCATTGTAATTATACATTTGATAGGTGTCAGGTTAGAAGAATCATACATGCACACATTGCCCATTTAGCTCTCCCTCAAATCCCACCCCATTCCCTCCCCATTCCCTCCCTTTAGTGCTTTGCACAGTGATTGAGTCTTACAAGTTTGGATATATACATCATGCGCTTTAGTGTGTTTCCCTCCACCCCCCTCCCAACTCCCTCAGTTAGGTCATCTTCTTTGTTCATCTAAAGTTTTCTTCTTCTTTGTCTGGAGTCCCTTCTAAATCTCCTTCTATCTAGCTTCCACATATGTGCCAGGGACAGTCCAAATCTTGTTTCAATCTCTTCAGTGGTTTTAGGTTATTTGCTTTTAAATTTATCTAAAACATTTTTTCTGCATTGGATTTTATCTAAGTAAATTGATCCATTCCTATTAATGTGGAGACTTTATTTCCTGCAAATTATTTTTTACAATACCGTTAGAATGATCCTTCTGCATACTTCTGTATAAACATCATCATACCTTTCCCTTAAAATCTTTACTACCTTTTTACTTCTGGCATTGCTTTCTAAATGTTATCTTCAAAAATTACCTTTTTGATATGACTCCTGAAATTTAGGCTGGAGTTATATGTCACTCTGAACTTTTCCAGAAAAGGTTTATTTCAAGAATGCATTGTGTCTTTAAATATGACATTATTTCTGCATAGAATCTTTCCCCCTTCTATGTTTTTCTTTCTGTCTTGGACTTAGCCTTCAGACCTTTCAGCTCAAGATACTTTGTAACTCTGATAGGATGTGTATAACATGATAGTTAAATGTACTGGGAACTACAGCAATTTTATGAATTCATCTAAGCCTTCAATATCTATTTATTGTAACAATATTCCTGCTATTTTGTTTTGTGACTTAAGCTAAATCATGCACACCATCTATCACATAGCAAATACTCACTAATTTTCACTTTTAGCTTTCTGTATTTGCACACATTCCTCCCCTCTTAGCCTGACAAGACTGAGTAGCTGCAAAAAGCCTGTTTTCCTATTTCATTTTCTAGTTGTCTATAAATAGTCAATATTTTTATTTTCTTAGACATTTAATATTTTATTAGAGTTTATGACCCTGAGGGTAAATCTCTGCCACACTCACATTTTATTCAGTATGTCTGATATCTAAGTACAAATAATAAATATTTTAAAATAATGTGCAAACAAAGGAAAATATGAAATTTGACTCTTTTTTTATTAAGGAGAAAATCACAGAGCTACAGGATGATTTCTTAATACAATAAGTCCAGTAAGTGTGAGACTCAGAACTCTCCCTCCACAAACTCTAGGAAAGATATCAACCTTCAAAGCATAATTTATATGTTTAAATAAGAAATGTATACATTATAAATATTATACTAATAATTAAATATATCGAGAACACAAGGACATTAGATCTTATGATTGTGATGTTGTATTGAGAAGGTCAAGGTAATTTTGATGAATGAGGTGGGATTGTAGATTGATCTAGCATGACATTGCTAGAGCTGCCAGGACATTATGTGAAAGTCATGCTTCATTGGTATTCTGCAATACTTGGAAAGAAGACAATGGGCATTGTTTGGTCTAGGATAATGAGCTATTTTCATGGAGCCTCAAACAAATTAAAGTCTGTGCATGTTAATGGTTAAACCTGTACATGATTGGTTTCCACTTTACCCAAACAAATGTCCGTCACAACCAATACTTTTTCACACAGATTTAATAGATTTTCTTAAATTTATTTTTCATGCAACATAATGCCATAAGAATATATATTATATAAATAGAGGGTGGGGAATATTATAAGGAGAAGTATTTTGAATAATATGCAATTGTACATTTACTCCCTTAATTTATAACTTTTCTTTTGATTTTCTGACTTGTTATAGCATCCCTAATAATTGCAACAGAATTGGGTTTTAATAGACTTTATTGAAGCTTGGATGCACTCACGTATTAAACATTAATAATTTAGCAGCACGTATACTGAACTAAACAAATCTTCCATTATAACAAGGAACAGATGGAAAATTTTATGATGGTGTGCATGATATCTATTTAATACACAAATACAAATTAATACAAGGTAGAGAAGTTATGACAAAGATTAACTCCCAACTTTTTTCTTTGGAGGGATAAGGAAAAGACGAATATCTACCCTGAAATTCCCACCTGAAAATAGAGACGTTTATGGTATACAAAGAAATGTACCTTAAGTCTTATTATTTCAGGATATAAGGCAGAGGCAGGGAAATACAGTATGAAGTCTTTAGGTAGCATATATTAGTTATCATGGAAAACATTTTATTGGAATACATACATAAATTTGTAAGGGGCAGTTTGGAAGCTAAGTAAAAATCATATAAAGAAAATTATCTTTCTGAGAGCATGAATTTTTCCAGTTGTTATGTTTTGGCCAGTACATGATGAAAAGGATATTTGGGGGGATTACATAAACAGCAGTTAAAATGATTGATTTTGGTAGGGGATAAACTGGAAGCAAAAGGACTGGTAATGGGATTATTGCATTTGCCTTATGTTGCTAATATGACTTCTACTTGCTTAGAAGCTGCTTAATATCAACTTCGAAATGGAAATGTACTAGTCATAGCAAATACTAACTGAATATTGAATAAAAGTAAACATGCATTTCCCAGTCCTTTTTTAAAGAGTCTGCCTTTGAAATATACAGCTTGAGATAAAATTTCTTGAGCTTTCACTTGAAATAGAGAGTAATGACAGGCTCTTCTATGGAGTTATCCAACTACTATGAAATTGAATACAGCAAACAGACAAGGGTGTCATCCTTATATCTATGACATTTCAAATGTGACACAGGGCAGCTGAAGAAAGTTTAAACCCTGATGCACTAGGAAGGAACAGGATAGTGTTACAAGAGAAGATGAAAGAAGAAGATGAAACAATGAGATGACTAACGATATTGCAGTGAGATTAAAAAATCATATAAAATTTACTATTGTATGCCAGATGTTTAGATATAGGTACAATTAGCCATTGCGGGTTCCCTATCTATGGATCCAACAAATCACAGATAGAAAATATTTTCTTAAAAAATTCATCTATATTGAAGCTATTTTTTCTTGTCAGTATTCCCTGAACAATACAGCATAACAACTATTTACAAAGAATTTACATCATAATACATATCTTTAGTAGACATGAATTAAAGAATATGGGAAGGATGTGTATGAGTTAAATGCAAATATTGTGCCATTACACATAAGGGACTTGATTTTGGTAGCATAGGGTCTCTAGAACAAATCCCCTGCAAATACCTAGGGATTACTATAATAGAGAGATTTAAAAGATTTGTGAAATATTAGAACATCTGAAACAAATTATTTAGGTACATCAAAAATATAGGAAAAAACATGTCAACATTGAAGCATAATAAACAATTTTTTTAAATTGAACATCTTATCTGTTTCATAGGGCTAAAAAATCTATCTGTAACCATCCTCTGAACTTAATCCAGAAAAGTAAGTTATAATTTGATAATTTTCAAATAAAGCATGCAAACCTGACCAATTAAGACAGACACAGAAATCAGTAAGATCATGGGATTTTATCAGGGGAAGATTGCCCTCAGAGAGACATTAGAAAGAAAAGGGAGAGAGCGGCAGTAGCAGCAGTGGTAGTGCCATCTTGGCTAGGCTGAGCTGGCAGATATCAGCAGTGCAGCTTGCACAGACCACCAACAAAGAAGCCAGCAACCTGTTGTAAATCCAGCAAACGCAGATCATCAGCAATGAAAGCGAGCTGCAACTTGCTCCACACTAGACAGAGACCTGAAAAGCGGTGGCAGCAGCACTAGTGGTGCCATTTAGCCAAACTCCACCTGTGGCTACTGGCATTGTGGTTTCCACGGGCCACCAAAAAATAAGCCAGTGACCTGTTGTAAATCCAGCAACTGCAGATTATCAGCAACACAAGCAAGAAGCACTTAGCTCCACACTCGACAGAGACCCAAATATCCAGAAGTCTGACCAGAACCTGCAGCAGCACAGCTGAGCCTACCCCCTTCCCCAGAGATTAAGAAAGGTGCTCAGTGAGACTGTGAATTAATGAGCAGCTCCAGGGGAGATCACCCAGCATGGCCATAGGGACTCACATAGCAAGCAATAGACCCATGGGGTCTGAGACTTTGCGAATCACCCCTGGGAAGGTGGGGTCTGCTCTAAGACATAGCAGAAGCACGGATAAGCAGACAGCCCCCTGCAACATTTGGGTGGGACAGACATACAGCCCGCAGGTCGAAGTGTCTTTGCAGGGTTTCTAGGGATCACCACAGGACACACAGTTGTGGTACCTGGGGAAAAATCAGACCAACCCAGCTTTCTCTGTGGAAAACATGAAGTTCTGTGTTTGCACAGAGTAGGGTCAAAGCAACATCTGCCACTTCTGTAGGCAAAAAGAGACACAGGCCCAGGGCCCCATGCTGGCAACACCCACCATATGTGTAGACAGAGAAAGCCATATGGACAGGACCAGTGGAAGACCCACACTTGCAGTGGGAGGGGAACCAGTGGCACTGGGCACATGCAGGGCACAAACTGTCCTGTTCATATCTCTGAATCTACTCCCTATTATGGAAGTGACAGGTCCCCAGACCTTAACACCTG
This sequence comes from Glis glis, assembly GCA_004027185.1. Lineage (NCBI taxonomy): Eukaryota > Metazoa > Chordata > Mammalia > Rodentia > Gliridae > Glis > Glis glis. Next base: position 8,945 of record PVJS01006460.1, on the reverse strand, counting down.
GAACCCATCAACATCACCATTGTAGTAGGAAGATGGAACCCTAGAGTAACTGCAGCTCAGTACTGATGATCTACAGGCAGAACAACAGTTGGGGGACACTGGACATAGATTTCAAATTTGATTTTAAAGGGTAATAAACACACAAAAAAGTGCTGAGAAGAACCATTCAGTAAAGGCTGTTCACCTTTAAGGCTAACATAGAAGCAAATATCTACCACTAGAATAAGATACAATAAAGGGAGAGAGATTCGACATAGGAAAAATACAGAGTGAGAGAGCTACCAAAAGCAACAAAAATATAAACTTAAGAAACCTGAAATCATGAGAAGAAAGAATAGCAAAAGAACAATGCACTCCCACAACTCCACAACAATGGAATCCACTGACGCAGAAGTGCAAAGATTGCCAGAAAGACAATTCAGAACTTTAATGGTAGAAATGATACAGGATTTCCAAAAAGAATTCAGAGAGAGCCTGAACGGAATGAATAATCAAATGAACAAAGAATCTGACACTCTGACCAGGAATCAAAAAGAAGCTCTGAAGGAAGAAAGTGAAGGATGCAATAATTAAAATGAAGGCATTGATACAAACTATCAAAAATGGACTAAGCCACATGGAAAACAGAATCTCACTCTTCGAAGATGAACTCTCCAAAAATGAACACATAGCATATAATTTAGAAGAAACAATTCAACAGCATGAATTGGACATTGAAGAGATCTCCACCAATCTTAAAAGAGCAAACCTAAGAATAATAGTCATAGAAAAGGGAATAGAATCTGAAACCAAAGGAATCAATAATCTTTTCAGAGAAGTAATATTAGAAAATTTTCCAAATATAGAAAAAAAGGTCGACACACACAGGTACAGGAAAAATATAGAACCCCCAATAGACAAGATCAGAAAAAATGTTCATCACAACACATAATAATCAAATTGACTAATGTAGAGGCCAAGGAAAGAATCTTAAAGGCAACGAGAGTAAAAGACCAAGTGACATTCAGAGGTAAACCAATAAGAATCAGTCCCAACTTTTCAAACCAAGTCATGAAAGCCAGGAGGGCCTGAAGCGACATATTCCAAACTCTGAATGAAAACAATTTACAGCCAAGATTTATCTGCCCAGCAAAGATATCTTTCAAATTTAATGGGGAAATAAAAACCTTCCATGACAAACAGAAGCTGAAAGACTTTATGTCTTCCAAACCAGCACTAGAGAAAATAGTCAAAGAGATTAATTACAAAGAAGAAACAATAAACACCAGAACTAGACAATCAATAATTTCCATCAAACAAACAACTAAGCAAAGAACAAAAACTACCTCAAAAAGAGATTAATACTCAAAGTGTTAGAATTAAAAAATCATCTCTCAATAATCATGCTGAATATAAATGTCCTCAACTCCCCAATCAAAAGACATAAGGTGGCAAAATGTATTAAAAGCCATAATCCAGCTATGTGCTGCCTGCAACAAACACATCTTACAAGTAAAGATACTCACAAGCTAAAGGTGAAGGGATGGAGCAAAGTAACCCACTCTAATGGAACTCAAAAACAAGCAGGAGTAGCAACTATGATATCAGACAAATTATATTTCGAACCTAAACTTATCAGAAGAGACAATGCAGGTCATTTCTTAGTGGTAGAAGGAACCATACAGCAAGAGTATATAATGATAGTCAACATTTATGCCCCCAAAATAGATGCAACCACTTTCATAAAAGAAACTCTTCATGACATTAAGTCACACATAGACCCCAATACAATAATATTGGGAGACTTTAACACCCCTCTCACACCATAGATCTATCTTCAAGACAAAAGGTCAGTAAAGATGCCTCAGACCTAAGGACCAGATGGTTTTCCAGGTGAATTTTATAAAACCTTTATAGAAGAACTAATCCCAATACTCTTCAATCTATCCCATGAAATAGAAAGAAATGGGACTCTCCCAAATTCATTCTATGAAGCCAACATCACATTAATACCAAAACCAAATAAAGATAGCTCAAGAAAAGAAAACTACAGTCCTACATTGTTGATGAACTTTGATGCAAAACTTCTAAACAAAATATTAGCAACACACATTTAAAACCACATCAAGAAAGTCATACACCATGACCAAGGCAGGTTCATCCCAGGGATGCAAAGCTGGTTCAACATACAAAAACAATCCATGGCCGGGTGTGGTGGCGCACGCTTGTAATCCCCGTACTTTGGGAGGTGGAGACCTGAGGATCCGGGTTCGCGGCCAGCCTCAGCTCTCTCGCTGTCTGTCTGTCTGTCTCTCTCTCTCCTCTTAGTGAGGCCCTCCTCAACTTCATGAGACCTGGTTTCAAAATAAAAAGTATATAAAAAATAGGGCCGGGGGTGTAGCGCGGAGGTAGAACTCCCCTGCATTCAATCCCCGGTACCGCAAAAAAAACAAACAACAACAAAAAAAAAAACAAAAAAAAAAACAATCCATGTAAACACATAAACAGAACCAAAGACAAAAATCACATGATAATTTCAATAGATGCTGAAAAAGCATTTGACAAAATTCAACACCCTTTCATTATAAAAAACACTGCAAAGAATTGGAATAGAACAAACATAGCTCAACATCATAAAGGCAATATACAATAGGCTCACAACCAACATCACATTGAATGAGGGAAAAACTACAAGAGTTCTCCTTAAAAACAGGAACAAGACAAGTATGTCCACTGTCACCACTCCTTTTCAATATAGTACTAGACTCTAGCCAAAGCAATAAAGCAAGAAAAGGAAATCAAAGGAGTGCAAATGGGAAAAAAACTGAAATTATCTCTATTTGAAGATGACATGTAATTATACTTAGCAGACCCAACAAACTCAACCAAAAGGCTTTTTGAATTGATCAACAAATTCAGCAAAGTTTCTGGATACAAAGTCAATCTTAAAAAATCAGAAGCTTTTGTATATGTCAACCATAAATCCACTTAAAAAGAAACCCAGAAAACATTTCCACTTATGATATCCCCCCAAACAATAAATACTTAGGAATAAACCTAACCAAGGAGGTAAATTACCTCTACAAGTAAAATTATAAAACATTGTAAAAAGAAATTGAAGATCTCAGAAGATGGAAAGACCTCCCATGCTCTTTGATAGGCAGAATAAATATCATCAAAATGGCCATTCTTCCAAAAGTGATCTACAGGTTCAATGCAATACCAATTCAATTACCAAGGTCATTTTTCACAGATATAGAAAAACCAGTTCTTAAATTCATTTGGAACAACAAAAAACCCAGAATAGCCAAAGTAGTTCTCAGCAATAAGAACCATGCAGGAGGCATCACAATACCTGACTTCAAACTATACTACAGAGCCATAGTAATAAAAACAGCATGGTATTGGTGCAAAAGCAGACACATAGACCAGTGGAGCAGAATAGAAGACTCAGAAACAAATACACACACTTACAGCCAATTGGTTTTTGACAAAGAAGCCAAAAACATACACTGGAATAAAGATAGCCTCTTCAACAAATGGTATTGGCAAAATTGGTTAACCACATGCAGAAAAATGTAAATAAACCTCACTTTCTCACCCTGCACAAAAATCAATTCAAGATGGATCAAAGACCTGGAAATTAGACCAGAGACCTTGAAGCTACTTGAAGAAGGCATACATCCAACTCTTCAACACATAAGCACTGACAAAAACTTCCTCAACAAGACCCCAAAGACACAAGACATTAAAAAGAGAATCCATAAGTGGTATTGCAACTGAAGAGCTTCTGTGGAGCAAAGGAAACTATGAAGAACCTCAACAGAGAGCTGACAGAATGCGAGATTTTTGCCAGCTACTCCTGTGATAGGAGACTAATATCTAGAGTATACAGAGAACTCAAGAAACTCACTACTAAAAACACAAACAACCCAATAAAAATTGGGCATGTGAACTAAATAGCACTTCACAAAAGAAGAAATACAAATGGCCAATACATGTATAAAAAATGTTCAATATCATTAGCAATTAGAGAGATGCAAATCAAAACTACCCTGAGATTTCACCTAACCCCAATTAGAATGGCAGTCATTAAAAACACAAACAATAACAAATGCTGGTAAGGATGTGGAGAAGTAGGAACTCTAATAAGAAGAGGAAATCTGTTATAGACTAAGACAGACAGTATTCAAAGAGATAAAATCTGAAAGGAATTTGCTTACCCAGCTTTGCCTAGTGTAGAATTAATGCATTAGTTGAAATAGCTAATATGCCAAGATTGTCATTTGTATTTACCAACACCCACTGGGCTTCTTTATCACTAGAAATTATTAAAATGAATTATTCCATCTCTATAGTAATAACTATATAAAGTATTTATTGACTTTTTCTAAACAAGAAATTATATTGAATATAACATGTATTTTTAGGTAAGTATCCAGTTCTAAATCTCTAGGGAAGTTAGCATGCTCTTTTCTTTCTTTATTTTTCTCCATTTCTCCATGTTCTAGTTTGAAATAAAATCTCTTTAGCCTTCAGGTTGAGCATTACTAATTCTATGCCTTTAAATAATTATTTTCATGACATACAGGGTATTTGTGTAGATTTCTTGATATCCTGAAAAATCCCTTGAATTTCAAATGACTTCCTTTTAAATGGAGCTTACTATATCTTTATTCTCTTTTTGCAGATAAAGGTTCTACTGTTGCACTGTCAGAGCAGTCTATTTGTTGAGATGATAAAAGAAAAGTTTTATCTTTCTTTCAGACAAATTCAAATTTTTTACATTGTATGTGAAAAGCTTTAATATGTGAATAATGGGTCAGTATAATTAATTTTCATGAATTTTATTGCAAAGTAGGTTCTTGGATGGTTTATATAAGTTATTTATGACATAACACATTTTCCAGTAAATTGGGCACTTTTTATGTTTGACTGATTTAAATGACAGGACAGGATAGGATAGAACAGGACAGGGCAGGAAAGACAAGAAAAAGAAAAGTAAAGGAGAAGAGGTAGGCTGGGAAAAAGGAAGGTAAGTATTTTTTCATGGTCAATAGACAAAACAGATAATCTGTTTATACATCTATTCTTATACTCTTGATCCCAAGTTTGGTTGCTCTTGTATACTATGAACTTTTCCTCAGAATAGAGATGGAAAATTCTTGCCCCATAATTGGAGTACAGCTTGGAGTTCAGTCTGCACATTTTCCTGACTCTAGATTTTGATTCTATGATCTTTCCATGACTTGAAAACAATAGAAATGTTTTAAAACATGTTTAACTTGACTCCTAGATTGATTGCCTTACTCTTTTATGACATATAATGCTTATATTGTTTCCAGGATATCTGAGTATCATTTTTGTTCTTTTTATTTTGCATTCTATTGGAAAATTGTTTCTCTATCATATATTGCCTTGTTTTCTTTTTACATTGTGGGCTCATACAAAATGAGGGCTGTGAACTCACTGAATTACTGTTTATAAAAATATATTTTTTCAAAAACTTAATCTTCAATTTTCCCTTAATAAGAATGATATCCATAAAGTAGCTTTCAATTGTTCATTGTAGGCCAAATATAAATTTTAGTGATTGTTCTTCCTGAAATTCTTTGTAGGATTCATCATATATATTACTTCTTGTGACGTTCAGAGTGTGTAAACTTCCACAGGTTTTGTCTCAGGTATGGGTTCATGTATGTTCTTCCTTATCTATAATATTTAATTTGTCTTGATTAACACCCAATACCCTTTAAATATTCTACATTAATCATGAAAATATTTCTCGATGACATTCCTAGATCTTATATAACAAGGTGGGTTTGTCCACACTCTTTACAACCTTAAGAGCAAATGATTTTCTGACTCTAGCTTTCTTTTTGGAGATTAATTATAGTCTCTATTTTCAAGGCTTATACTTTACTTTCTTTTAGAGATCTCTGAATACCAGGTATTCTTTATGGTTTTCTAATACTCTAATAATTAAAATAAGTACCTCTTTCAGAGTCATGTTTAAGAACTAAGAATGTGAGTTTTTATTACTTTTATATCTAAAATTTGGTATCTACAATTGCACATGTTCTCCAAAAATATTTTCTTTTTTGTACTGATATTGATACACAGAGAATTTTTTAGAGCATTTCAATTTTTTGTGTTATATTGTAATGGTAAATACAAAACATTAAGCATTTGTCAAAACCAACAAACTTTATAATGTAGTGATTTTTTCAATGGATGAAAAATTTTTAAAATTAAGTTTTCAATGAGGTATGGACATCGTAAGATGAAACATAGGATGTCACAAAAATATTCATGTATTACAAATGCCTTAAGCAATCTCACCGAAGTGGGTATAGGAATATGTGCTGACATAAGTAACTTTGGAAGTGAAGTTTGTAAGACTAAAGACAGGAGGTACTCTACATGGTCACTGTACTATAGTTGAAAAAATTGCTGCTCAATGGGGTATGATTTAACAATTCCAAAACATATACTAGTATTGAACAACTGAATAAATACATAGCAGATGGTAGTTGCTAGGATTCTGACTTATGGGAGTGGAAGATTATGCTAAACATGTGAAAATGTTATGAGTCATTTTGCACTGCATTAGAGTTGGAGACATTATTATGAATTTGCGTTTTGCTTAATATAGATGCAGATGGTTACATAAGGAATATTTATAGCTATGTGTATACAGGGTTCAGTATACACACCTACACATCATTTCACTGCCAACTGAGAGCCTACAATCAACAAACCGCCAGTAGCAGTGAATACACCTATTGACCTCACCTTGGTTTCTATTACTTTTCTTCTACAGAAAGAACCAGGATTCTTTTGAGAAATGAGTGGTTCTAGGGTGGGATAAGATGGAGAGATACAAGAAGAGTTTGAAACATCTTGCAGTGTGAGAAAATATGAAATTGCTCAACTGAAAAATATCAACAAGAGAACAATGGAAGCTTGTCAAAATGATATAGGAATCAATTAAAAGAGTTCCCAATGTCAAAAGCTAATAATTTGAGCAAAAAGTTAAATATTGGATTGAAATCCAAAGTACAAAATATCTATCTATGGATTTATACTGATATCAATAAGTGATTGAGTAGAGAAGTAATAATTTGAATAAATTTCTACTAATGTATAGGGTAGAACAATGAAGATTATTCCTAATGCCAAAATAACTGAATTCAATTCCCTACATCTTGAATTGAAAAGCAACTGGGATATTAGTGAAATGTTGGCTTATTCACTATTGGTCCCACTTCCAGTTGGAAATACTGGAGCACAGTCAATTTTGTCACTTGGAAATAGAAAACACATCCATCATTCTTCTTTCAGTCTCCATTAGTTAACTGTGCAGGACCCTGTATCTTGCTTTTGAGATGTGTTATCAGACACATTGATGACATGGCTGATAAATGAATATTCTACTCTAGTTCTTAGGAAGCAGCAAGTTAAAGTTGCTTAAAATCAGAAGCAGAGCTCCTTATCTACCCTAACTTTAAGAATCTAATATAGTCATTTCAACAAATGGTGGTGGGAAAACTGGTTAACCATTTGTAGAAGAATGAAATTAAACCCCAACTTCTCACCCTACACAAAAGTCAACTCAAAATGGACAAACGACCTAGAAATTAGACCAGGGACTTTGCAACTACTAGAAGAGAGGATAGAACCAACTCTGCAACATATATGTAGGTACCAGTAGAGACTTCCTCAATAAGAACCCCAAAACTCAGAAAATAAAAACCAAAATTAATAAGTGGGATGACATCAGATTAAAAAGCTTCTGTGTAGCAAAGGAAACCACCAAGAACCTAAAGAATGAGAGAAAATCTTCTCCAGCTACTCCACTGGTAGGAGATTAATATCTAGAATATATAAAGAACTTAAAAAACAATACTAAAAAGCAAAGAACCTACTAAAAACAAAGAACCTAATAAAAATGTACAGTGGATCTTAATAGACATTTCTCAGAAGAAGAAATACAAATGCCCAATAAGTGAAAAATGTTCAACATCATTAGTAATCAGGGAAATGCAAATCACAGCAACATTGAGATTCCACATAACTCCAGTTAGAATGACATTCATCAAAAACACAAACAATAATAAATGTTGGCAAGGATGTTGGGAAATAGGAACTCTTATAAACTACTGGCAGGATTGAAAATTGTGCAGCTACTATGGAGAACAGTGTGGAGGTTCCTTGAAAGATAGGGAACGAAACCACCATATGACTCAGCCATACCACTTTTGGGAATATTCCCAAAGGAAGTAGCCATAAAACAAGAACACAATCATGTCATTTGCAGGAAAATAGATGGAACTTGAGAATATTATGCTAAGTGAGATTAGCTAGTCACATAAAATGAAGGGTCATATGTTTTCATTCATATGTGGAAGATAGAAACTGGGAAACAAAGGAGGATTAGTGGAATGGGAGAGGATGATTTGGGGAGGGAGGTTGGGAGAAGAAAGGGGAAATCTGATGGTGGAAACAATTCAAATAATTGGATTTGTTCATACCTGAAGTTATCTGTATCAATGTAAATATTACCTAAGAGGGTAGGGTAGTGGGGAGGGACCCAGAAGGAAATACACAATGAACGAAGCTATGTGCATGTATTTTTCTGGCACTCCGAACCTCGCTATGATGAATAATTGCAATGTACCAATTTAAAAAAATCTAAAACTCATAATTTTGTAATGAATCCTACCCAACGATTACAAGATGATAATTTTTATCTGGCCCCTAAAGGTTAAAGACAAAGTAGAAAATGCACACTCTAAATCTGAAGACAGTAGTCATATTGAAATAAAATATATAACAATTTTAACAAAGCCAAATCAATTATTTACAGATGTCTGAGTAAAGAATTAGGTGTTTCATAAATTTATATCACAGTACATTTTTCTAAGACAAAGAGTATCTTTTTTTTTTTTTTTTGCGGTACCGGG